>JYFJ02003434.1:0-41840 GCA_000934665.2 Catajapyx aquilonaris | reverse complement strand
CAGATAATCTTAATGGAAACTTTTTATCACATCCTGTGTATAACCCCACCACTCCATTTTTTGGGGGTGTCCCAATATTTTCAGATCAGGGCAAGTAAATATACCTCCGAAATGATCGCTAAACACATGGCTAAGACGTCGTGACCAATGACTTCATGCGTCACAGAAGTAGGTAATAGTCTTAGTTAATCATGGTGTGTTAATATGACGTTTCTTTCGATTCGTTTAGTCAAGTTTACTCAGAGGAATGTGTGTCCTCTCAGGCAAAGCAGAATGCTGCCCGTGTGCCAACAGTGCAGAACACCACCAGGGGATGTACCAAATCAAAGGGAATCGAGAAATAAATTTTAATGATGAAATATTTTCAATGGCAAAAAAAAAGTCGACAATTCCCCACATGGAGCCACCATGGCGCTTTCCCACCACCCTGTGCACTACAACTGGGCCCGATTGCTACCATGTTTTCGACTGAAACCCGATCCAGGCCGCCATGCCTGACTTGGAAAGCCGCAGGCACGCCGTTGCTCTCGTGTGAAGCCAGTTGATCGACATGTCGAAGGTCAACCCGAAATGGACGACTGCACTAATGGGGCTTGGC
Organism: Catajapyx aquilonaris; assembly: GCA_000934665.2. Lineage (NCBI taxonomy): Eukaryota > Metazoa > Arthropoda > Diplura > Dicellurata > Japygidae > Catajapyx > Catajapyx aquilonaris. The sequence goes on along the minus strand of JYFJ02003434.1, from coordinate 41,242 downwards.
TGACCCTACTGCGCCCCCCTCCCGCCACCAAAAAAAGTCTTTTTCTCGCCAAAGTTCCAAAGCATGGTACCCTTTCGCCCTGTGTACTCAGTTTCCGGAAGCGTGGATCCAAATAGAAGGCTCTTTCCGGAGTCAAACCCAGGACTCAGTGAGCCAGCAATCCAACCACCTTGGTGGACCTCTCCCAGAGTCAACTTGACAGAAGGGGAGGGGGGGGATGGGTCGGGGAAGGGGTGGTGGAGAGGACCCGCTTTAACTTTGTCTTGATCCCCTTGCACTCGTTACATATTCATGTATGCTCTTTGCAGTTTGATGCGGGAGCCTTTGTGTGCTTGCTCAACCGCCTTTTACCCGTGTACCCAGCGTCATTTTTGGAGCCGGCCTTAAAATATTAGCAGGTGAATCGCATGGGAGTCCAGGGTCAACGGTAGAGAGGGCAACGCCTCTATTATTCATGACCACTTCCCGTTCCGTGTGCTCCTTTCAAAGGCCGCCAGGAATCCCGGAGGACACCAGACTTAGCCGGAGATTTACTCGTTAGCTGCTCCTCTCCGCACTTCGGGGAATAAGTGGAAAAGACTTTTTTTTTCTCCTCTCTTTTCCCCTCTACCTTCCTGCCTTCCTTCGGGCCTTCAGATGGATGAAGAGCTAAGGAAAGGAATCAGGGCCTCTCGGAAGAAAACCTCCCGCGCATCTTGTACTTTCTTCCAGAAAACAGACCGCACCATGCCCACCCAAAAGCCTTGTTTAGTAGGCTAACATGGGGCATGGTCTGAGCTCTAGACTCACTAAGTCACAGTTTCAGCCAAGCACCGACTATATACCCACACTCCCTCTCATTTGCATACTCCGAGGCGGCTTCAAATTTATTTCCTCGGTTCCCTGATACCACTTTCTTCTACTAACAAGAATAAACAATGCAAGATGTAATGTGATGTAATGCAAGAGCACTTCTGCAACATCAGCTGCAGTTCATTTATTCATAAAGCAATTTCCAACACATCCGCTTTATAAGATTGAGTCTTCCCAAACTTTTTCTTTCCATAAAACTTTAACTCTGAAGCTTGGGAAAGCAGGATAACGCACTCGATATATTATTAATTTCTTATTCGAGCAAGTTTCCTACTCCATTCCGTTACATACGCCTAAATTTCCTGCACTATACCTCGCTCCTTAAGTAATTCAGAACAAGATCGATTAAACTAACTAAGCCGGATCAAATGCATAATAGATCACACCCCACTATCTTCTAAATCTTGGAAACGTGATAAAAGCAATTCGTGTAGAGTGCGCGGGTTAAGATTGGTAGGTTTCAGCCTATACAGAATTGCACGTGGTACTAAGTAGGTAGGGAAATCCTTCCGTTGCAAATAAACATTAATTTTTAACAAACTCATTTCCTCGCTTCTGTTCCAGAATTTACCACACTCCAGGCAAGCCAGGCCAGAAAAATTCACCAGGAGAAAACTACTTCGCAACTATAGCGATGGCCTTTTCATATGACGATGATGAGAATTGCCAGCGGAATCAGCAGGCCAAGTAAATTGAGACATCATGCGAAAGCAACTTGTAAGCTCAAGGTTAGAAATGCCAGGGAAAAAATAAGTAAGCTGTGGACTAGCAGCGTTCAGTAGTTCACACGACGAAGCAAAATCGTGCGTAAGTCACATACCCAGCAGACGTCACCAGCAGTAGTCCCAACTTCCTCGCCTCATCCCTATTTTTATCCCCCTTTGCAGACAATGTCGTACACAAAGCACTCTAAGCTTCCTCCTCAGCCTCATCCAGCTCATTTCACTGCTCTAGGTTAGCGCTGCATTAAACACCACAGTTCCTACAAACATCCCGCCTAATTTACTCCTTCATGCGCACTAGAATATGACGCAATTTGTTATTCCAAAGGCCTAGAAGCAACTTTGTCGCCATTACGAATGCGCATATTTTGCCTTTTCCTTACACACGCTAGTCGAGCAACACTACGCATCAAATAATTCAGGCGAATGTTTCGCAGGCCATGAATTTCTCTCCCATTTGCCTCTCTAGCTTCCATTCGTTGTATGTGTGCGTGNGGGGGGGGGGGGGGGGGGCTGGCCCGAGTTGGGGGACAGGGAGGAGGGAGGGCAGTGTTATCATTGCCATTACAATTCCTGGGTGCGTGCTAATATGCCTCGCCAGCACCCCCCTTGGTCCCAACTGAGAACCGCGTCGTAAACGGCCTATTAAGTTCCGTGCTTCCTCCTGGCCTATCCTGGTCCCTATGCAACCCAACCGTGGCCCGACCCAACCCTCCTGCGACGGTAATAAAGCCATTTTCTAGGCCTATTACAAGGCGCAGCTTTCGTGAGCACTGAGACGGGGGGAAGGAGATGGTGGGGGAGAAGGGTGGTGGCTGGGCATCTGCGGGTTTAATCGCGGGAGTTAGCTTGCAATTTGGAGAAACGAGGCCTTGTTGCAGATAACGAGGTTCGATACGATTAATACTTGATGAACCGTCGCAGCACTTTCGGGACTAATAAATTGCCGCCAGGTCATAACGCCAGCGCCAAAAATAGGCCTATTAAATGCCGCCGGAGTTTCAGCCACTCTAATTAAGCATGGAGTTTACTTAGGTGAAGGGAGGCGGGGGAGGTTCGCCTTGGGGGGAAAGGAAAGGTCGGCTGTACGTCATACCTGCACCATTTCTGCCTCACCAACACAAGGTGGTCTACTGCAAAAAGGGAAGCCCAAAGTAATTTTTGAATATTCAACGTGTACACCCAAGGTCGACAAGTAAGTGGTTGATTTTGGGCAAGGAGACACTAACACCTCATGGACGGCTGCAGAAAAATGTGAATGACTGTACAGCAGGTACTGTACATCACTAGTTCTGCTCCNNCCCCCCCCCCCCCCACAAAGCACGTTTAAAGCATATTTTGAGAATGACGTACAGAACCCAATTTAAAAATTCGCACACAATTATCCGTGTCAATGTTAAATTTCATTTCTAAATTGCATTATAGTAGTGTGCATGATACATTGTGCCAATCTGTATATACTGTATTATGTGCACAACTATACTGTAGATTCATTTAAATCACAATGACACTTTGCCGACCTGGGACTACTGAATAATGCAGCTAAAATGTATTGTCGCAATTTACAGGATCCACCGAATCGCCCTGTATATTATACCCCAAACTACAGCTGACAGGTCAGGGAATACGTGACGTGTCATTCGAATGTGCAGTTTCCATGCGGATCCCAAGAAACACCCGCGCAAGAACTGAATTCGTCAAATTAATCTCTCCCGACCACCCTGTGCGTACACGCACATAGCTAGGTCCAGTTTTACAAACCCATTCCAACCCCAACTCGCCACAATCATGTTGATAAATTTCACAATGGCCCTGTAGGGTTAGGAAATAATGTCGGATCGAAGCAAAATATGCGCCAGCCGAGCAATGCAAGTGTGCACTTTGTAGAATCGACACGTTATGGTTCTCCCCTTCCTCTTTACTCCATACCATCCTCATCACCAACAGCAGCAGCAGCACTACCACCATTCTCCCCAGCACAGCCTTTTACGTTTAATGAAAGCTTCTGCGAAGGATAAGCCCCCTGGTGGCCCAAGGGACTGGCCTCAATGCGCTCCAGTGCATTAATTTTGTTAACTGAGAATCCAAGGGCACCGTACGTGGTCGTCAGACTCCATTTAACCCTCGCACAGACACTGTATAGAGCCGCATGTATTATTAATAACAAATTCATTTCGGTCAGGTAGCTAGACGTCATTCGCACAGTATGAAGATGAAAGGCCTGACTCGTGCGTTAATGGGTACCGGAGGCTGGGGAAGAAGAAAAAAAAACTCTGCACAAACAGCGAGAGTATACTGTATAACTGCTCCCGGAATTATTGGATAGTTCCTCCTATGCAAAGCATACCCACATTAGCACCCTTATGCACCGGCAGAAATTACTACAGTGTACTCCTCATGCAATAATTTTTTTCCCTCCTCCCCAGAATCAACACAGGTGATGTAGTAATATGACCAGTTTAGTGTAATTCATCCCAATTCATTGAGCTGAGTGTGTGGTTCCGGGAGAGCGGGAGAGTGACCCTCTCGGTCCGGGTAGTTTCTCCCGACTGGCGCCCCGGCGTCACCTGGCATGACCGCGGGGCACGAAGGGCGCCTGCGTCCCCGCGACCCAATCCGGGCCCTCGACCTAGCTGCGCAGACCCCGGACAAAAATCCAATGGGATGGCAGCAGGAATCCGGGGCTCGGCGCCTAGTGCCTCCAGCGACGAGGATGGAGAAGTCTGCTATGATAGCCCCGGATATTCCTGTCCGGGCAATCTGACCGTCAGCTCGTTCCGGGGAGAGAGGATTGCTTTTCCACCGACCTCCCTGCTGCTGCACGTTACGCAACCTCCCGGTCTAGATCCACCATAACAGTCGCATTTGCATAAAATAACATCGAGGCATTTTTTTTCTCTCTCCCCCTGGCGTTCGCTAGTTGGCGTGTAAGTCATGCATGTAACAACGGCAATTACACTGCCGTCCAAAACAGCTATTGATTCGTTCTGCAATTAACCGCTGCACTGTAAATCCAATATTTACTGGACTTAATATTCCGACTTATTGACACAACAGCCAATGTAGCACGTTACACCTATTGCCTCCAGGAATAAAGTTATTATAGTGTCTAATTGCGCGTTACGTAGAATTTTCACGCGTATCAGCTCAAAAAATGCCACGCAGAATGACCCCTTCACCGTGTGCATACAAGTACTTCTCTCTAGTATAGATCTATGACGAAAGATTCACTGTTGGAATATACTCTTTCGAAAACATTAAATAACTGTCCCTACCGCACCTAAAATAATGACAATCGGTGATCATCAACGATTGGCGCTATTCCAATGCGACTTCTAAACGGAGACACTGTGACATAATCTTCGAAGGAAATAAAGTTGTGCTTATTGGAATGCTCCACTGGAAGAGCCGCTCACCACTTGCGTGCAATTGTCCTGTCCCTTCGTTTCAGTACAACGACATTACTTATCGCTAACATTAAAGGTAAGTGCACGACAGTTCCAAAACTTGAAAAAGTTTAAAATATAATAATGTTTCGTGTATTTTATTGCAAGGAATATTGATCATTGTGCCATGAATTTAACTATATTAGCCCTATAATTAACTTGGGCGTCTTGATAGCTGTCCACCCCATGCACCGTGAAATATCATGGTGATGTTGTTATAAGAGGAAAGTTTGCTGCAAGTATTACAGTGTACGTAGGGTGGTGCACTTCCCAAGTTCACAGCAAAACAACGGAGGCGGGGGAGAAGTTATGTAATGTTTACCTCCGAAACCCATTTAATAAGAAGCAAACGTTGAAAGCAACAATTACAAGTGAGCATGGCCCTGATTGCTGATTCAGACTGATTTCTTCTCTTTAATCTGAAGTAAACAATACACAGGGTGAGCGTAAAATCCCCTACAATAAGGAGGTGCCTAAAATTGCTTAAAATCCTAAATCTGTAAAATCTTAGAATTACTCTCAACTATTGCTCCTATCACGCTAACAGTTTTAACATTGTTCATGTTCCATTGACGAAGCACGATTACGAAGCTACAAAGTAAGTTCATCTGCAGTGATACACGTCATGTTCTGTACAACATTAAGTAGTTGCGCGTGTTTCTACTAAAAGGCTCTACATATTTAGCATGAACATTTAAGCAACTGTACACTATAGTTGTTTCAACCTACGGAATGGGACTTGACGATCCACCCTGGATGACATTGTCACCTGTCCCTCTTCTGAACTGTAGAGAAGAGCATTGCATCATCATGTGCAAGTCTCCCGAACTCGAGTTACCATAAGGCTATATACTGGAGTCAGTGATTGGCAGATGCCACTTGCCGCATTCTGTCCCTGTAGCAGCATACGGACATTAGTGGTCTCCACATGTACTGGCCCTCGTACGCATGGCCGCGTGACGCACAAGAGAGCATACGTGCGTATGTGCGTACAGTGCTGGGTCGAACCATCTCTATAGACGCCGTGCTCCCCGACATTTGGTTCACTTACGATTCCCCATGCAGGCCAAAAGTGGCTTTACTGCTGTGCATCACTCGTAGCACAAAAAAGGGCAATGAGTACAGTTCATGATAGCCCGCGTACAATAATAATAAAATTTTTATTAGACTCGACGTTTCGCTGCAACTCTATATTATGCCAGCACTGTACGACCAGCCTTCCTAACCGTTAATAGTAATCTATGGCCTCTTTTTTTGTCATTCGGCTCACATATTGCGTGTAGCTTCACTTGACCAAATTTCCATGGGAGCCTGAAAAGAAGCGAGTCTCTGCCCAACTGACCGCCATCAATCCTCGACCCCCAATAATCGCTCCAACACACACTGGATCCCCGCAACTATAATACTACCTGGTACCACGGACGTCCGCTTCTACCATGCGGCAAAACCACAACGGCAGCCACCCCCTCCCCCCCCCCTTCCATCCCCACCCATGATATAACTCGCTCATTGTTCGCCTGTCAAATGGATACGGATCCTTTCTGACTGCAACTGCCATGCCAGCCATTCAATAAAAAAATTACAACTCCACCGCCTACGCAAAAAAAATCTCAATATACTCTCTCTGAGTTCACTAGCAGTGTAAACACATGTAGTGCCCGAAACATGCACGTAGGGGAAGTAGGTGAATACGTCATGGCTTATTAATGAGTGCTGCGAGTGAGAACTAGAGAGAGGGGGAAAAAAGAACCGCGTATCGCACCGCGTCTGGCACCTGCAAAAGCACCAGCTACCATTATATAGCAGCCACCACAACGCAGCGCATTCAGGCCATTCGGAGACCTCCCGTAATGAATTAACTTCTGACACTAGGGGTAATGGTTTGATATGGAGTCCATTACCACGCGGAACCTTGGGACATAATTACGAGGTTATGAAATTTGCAAAGGTATATGAGATGGGAATTTGGGAGGTTACAAAGCTCACCCCCATGCGCAGCTCTCTCTCTCTCTCTCTCTCTCTCTCTCTCGGCTGTTTATAGGCCTACTTCGGCCGCACCTTGGGGCTTTAAAAATTGCAACCCCCTCCCCCCAAAATCCCCTCCACCCTCCTCCGTTCTTCGCTTCTCTTACTTCTTCTCCTTATGCCGCCTTGGCTATACTTCTTTTCCTCTCCGCCCGTTCCCGGAGAACATATTTTCCTATAGGTTCTTTCTGCAGGGCCATCAATCTTCCGAGTGGCGCAATGAAAAGATAAAGTTCCTCGGCGCAGGCCTCAGTTTCATTTCGGTCCCCCTTCCTCCCACCCCACCCTCCCCCGCCTTCTCGCTGAAACTTATCTCCAAGGTAGTCAGAAGGACAGTTTTCTCTTTATTATCTCGATGAAACCCTCCTCTTACGTGTCGGAGGAGAAAAGCTAACCTACCGCCGGTTTCTTTTTTTACTTCCTCCTCCTCCTCCTCCTCCTATACCGCCCTACCCTCCATCGTTCGCTCTCATGGGTGAAGGAGACCCTGGCTTGTTGCGGCGGAGAATCAGATTTAATATCGCGCATTCCTTTTGCGGACCTTAATAGGGCATAAATATGCCGAGATTGGAAACCTCACTAGGGGCATCCCTGAGGTTTCGTTACGAAGAGTCATCATCCGCGCTCTTGATTGGAATAGCTGGAAATCAAGTAATGAAATTACAGCCCACTATAATGGAAAAGAATGGAGGGAGTGCGTGAGTGAGATATATGCATATAACAAAGTACACACAGGCTACAGTGCTAGTTCAAACACGCATCAACCTGCAAATGGCCCTTTTTTCCCCCCCTCCATACGTCTCATAACCACTCATAATTTGTTAAGGCTTACAGTATAACGATGGAAACTCACAGTAACAGTCGTTTAGGAAGTGACGTCAAAACATTTGTGTGCAAAAACATGATCAATACACAAAACCGTGTGTGTCCCTAAATATTCTTCCAATGAATAACGAAGCACATTACAGAGGTGTGTCAGTCCAAATTGTCCATATTATGACCCTTCATTTCGAGACAATCAAGCAACATTTGCTTGGTGTCATACTGTCATAAACTGGTCTGCAGCTAATGCACTGTAGCTTTCAGGTAAGGTTCTATTTAGCTAAATTGTGTGAATTATCAAGCAAGCTAGTGACACAATTACTTAAGAGCAATACGAGACGTGTTGCTCTTAAGTGATTGTGTCACTAGCTTGCTTGATAATCCACACAAGTTAGCTAAATAGAACATTACCTGAAAGCTACAGTGCATTAGCTGGTCCTCAACCAGAAAACAAAAAATCCAGTGCCTCTTATGAGATATGGACGGTGTACTGTCTGTATACGCTCATGTGCAGCGTCATAAAAGGATTTTCATCTTCTTTATTTCCACTACAGCGAGCATTAATTTCATTACATGATGACAGCACATGATTTGAAGCTGCAGTATAAAAACTGATAAGGCGATTACACTTTCCACTAAACAAACACTGCCCTAGCCACTTATTGGGGGTACTGACGTTCAGGTTGGCGCGGACAGATCTGGCATTACGCGGTCCATTGTCAACACATGTTCCTACAAAAATATATGTCACTGACAACCCGAAGCATCTGTATACTAGCAGATGAATTATAATAGTCTACTGAATTATACCTTCCAGAAAGGACATGATATCAAAATATTTGGTTGGCGTGACCATATGTGATGTGGAATGATGCCCAAATGTTTGAAGTAACTGGGAGTAGAGTTTTAGGAGAAATTGTTAACGAGAGATTTCAGTTTCGAACTCATTCGAGGCAGTTCTCATGGCAATAATAAGTTTGAGTAGTACACATTCCTCTGGCTTTGCAGGCTGGGTGGGGTGAGGTGAGAGGATTTGTGTGAAATAGAGTGTCCTTGTGGGGATGAAAGAGCGCAGCCTGTGAGGGCCAAAAACGCTGTCATATTTCACGTAAGGCCGGCGAACTGGTCGAGAGACTCTGATGGCGGCCCGTCGAAGAGCGTGCTTCCATTTACTTAATGTAACTGTGTTTTTCAATTTGGGGAATGCTGCCATAAAAGGTCCCAGCGCTTGACACCCGTATGGATGGCTCGCATAAAGCAACCTTTTCAGAATGCAAAAATGCATAATTCAAGGGGGGAGGGTGCTAAGTGGGGGGAAGGGGGTGTGGGTGGGGAGCAGGGAGGTGGAAAGGGCGAGCTTATTCACTTCGACAAAGCACGATCACAAAATGGTGCCACTATTCTCTTTTTTTCTCTCTCTCTCTTTTTTAGTATCGCCTTTGCATCAACAAGGCTTAACCCGCCCTTCAGTTTAAACTTCAGAGCAAGGAGATCCCAAACTCCCCTTTCCCCTTATTCATAATACCTATCAATTTTGATCCAAGATATTATTTGACTCGACGAACTAACGAAGCAGTCTCATTGTCAGCAACAAAAATTGCCAGATAAATTGCAGGAGTCATGTACCATAGCAAGCTGGCAAAATTTAAAGCCCGAGACGCCTCGAAAGAAGCTCTACGTCACAGAAGGGTGAATGAACCCCTACCTCACACGCAACTTTAATCCTCCATCAGACAAGCGGATTGGCCTCTGTTGTACGCAGTAGATATTTTCTGATATAATGTATTCATGCAATTTCGGGAGTTTCTTCAATAACAACCTGTGGCCATTACGATATCTAATGCCCTCCAGCAAGTAACATACAATATCACTGGAAGACATGCTGTATAACTTCCTTCTCAAATGAAACCAGTGTGAATTAAGAACGTTTCGCCGCAGAAAGGCAGGCGTGCGACTTGGCTACACCTCGCCTAGAGATAGTTAAATTGACAAATGACCACTTTGTCCTGCTAGACGCACTTCTATTCAAAGCTTCCCTCAAGCCTCTCCCCTCTTTGAGCGGGTCCAAAAAAAAGTAAGAGAGAAAGAGAGAGAAGGAAAAGATCCTCTTTCTTCCCTTTTCGGCTCGGAAACCAATTAAGGGAGGCACACGCCAGGCGGGTCGCCCAAGAATGAAGAAATATCTATAGGGCATTCCTGGGCCCTCTGGGAAGGAAAATGTCGCTTTTATTCAACCTTCGAAAGCTCTTTCATCAAAATCTTCTCTCTTCACTTCTCCGTCTCTCCGTCTCTCTCTCTCTCTCTCTCTTTCTCCCTGCCTGCCTTTCCCTCACTTGCTGCTACAGGACTCCCTTTTTCGTGCTTCAACGACGACCGCATTATCTGGGAGAAAGTTGTGATTAAAACAAATACTGCATCCCGTGGCAGAAGGGAGAGAGGGGGCATGACAAAGAAAGGAAAATAAGGGGCTGGAAAATTTCTTCCCCTTTTTACGAGCAGAATCCGACTCAATCATGGGACTCCTCATCCCCTCCATCGCTCCACTCGTCACTATCTCCCCAGCCCTTTTTTTCACTTATCACGTTTAACTGGGACATGTCCGCTTAGAGCAGGGAAAAGAGCCATATTTACGACTGGAAGGCGATTAGACATTTTTTTTTTCTCTCTCTCTCTCTCTTCTCTCCAACCCTTCCCGGTACATATGCTCGTCTCTGGAGGTGTCATAAAAAGCTAAATGGAACGAGCTTCCTTATCTGTCTTTCGTAGTCTTCCTGTACCCAGGGAGAGGGAGGAGGATGGGCGCGCGAGAGAAAGAAAGAAACGGAGGAAGGGTGGAATCGAGCTAGCCGAGCGTGAAAGGAAATTAAAAAGAGTTTCAGCAGCAATGAACCTTCCGAGTCTTCCCCTTTCTCCCCTTGTCATCCCTTACCCTTCTAATTAGTGACAAACGGGACGTCGCAGAAGGATGAGGGAAGGGGGTGGAAACGGAGCCAATTGAAAGGTTTGTCACCCTTCAAGGGCGAGGAGACTCTTTTACTAAACGGATCTTGTCGGCGAAGAAAGTCGAATGACACTGTACTCTGTCTGGGTATATACCAAACTCGAGCTTGCACTTCACTGCACTAAATCCTATTTCCGCACTCCCCACTGAGTAACAGTGGAGCTGAAGCTGCACAAAAGGCAACGAGGTCTTTAACTTGAAGCGCCTTCCAGACAATACCTTTGCTTCCAGGACATGTAATCCGGTCTGCGTTATTACTCCGAGTGTCAATTTATGAAAGGAAAACGAATGCGTTTATGAGCACTTTTACAAGCACCGCCAGGTGAAGATATTACGAAGCACGAATCTCCTCATTTTATTGATTCAACCGGAGAATAGCAGTAAGGTCATCATGGGCAACAATGACTGTCAACAATGTCAATAGTGAAGCTAACAATTAATGGCTTGTGACACCACTACCAATCTCTGGTTTAATGAACAAGGAATGTCTCTATTTTGGACATCAATTTATGTATGTTAAGCATCAGTGGTGGGTAGAAGTGAATTGGCTCGTGAATTGCACCATTCCCATTCCTGGGGACTAAAAAGCATTGAATGCGAGGAAGTTGAATTCACTGAAGAATGGGCGTGAATGGAATTGAATGAAATAAGAAGGGAATTAAAATTAATGAAAAGGACTGGAAAATTAATTGAGCTGAATTGGAGTTAAACGGGGCCACCATGCAATGCTGAGATGAATTACGAAATTTTGAAACAATGATTAAGCGGTGCAATTGCGATGAAATGTAACACTGCAATAAATGGAGAAAGAGCATTGGTGTAGACTGTAGAGGAAAGATTGAAAAATATCCCTACTTGCACAGTTAATATACTGTATACATTATACAGTGTGATGCACTCCCCAAATCTGCAGAGCAACAGTCATATTGAATTTACCTTCAGCAACGTGAATGGCGAATTGAGAATTGCTGTAAAGTTAAACGTGCAGAATTTAATACAGTAATATTTGATAACAAATTGAAGTCGAATGGGATGCGAGTTCTCAATTAATTGTCATAAATGGCAGCAGTCCATGGCATGTAGAGTTTGCTTGTTGCCATTCCTGGTGTTCCCATTGTTCTAGTATACGAACGCGCATATGAACCACCCTGGCCCAAGCAATGATCCAGAATTTTGCAAACCCTCCGCTACACTGCTGCGGGAGCAGGAAAGAGCAGTATCGCCCTACAGAGTTCACCACTGTGTAGGCTTCTCCGTGCTGGCACCTAGAGTCTCCTCTCCCTTTCTCTCTCCTCCCTGCCTTCGGTATAAACTACATGGTAGCAAAATAGCATCGCATCGTGGCCTGGGATCAGGCGGCGGCCACACGGCATTACCTATTCCCGCCATCTATGGAGCAAATTCCGAGAGAACTATCACACGACTATTGCCGCCGACTGCCTCTCGCGAAAGTACAGTAATTGGCCTCCACTCCGCCGGAATAACAATTACATCTTGTGCTGGGGCTTCCCGTCTCCTCATTGCCATTCCACGACAGCACTCTGGGTCCCTCTTACTCATTCCCAGCCTCCCTTTCCTCCTCCCCTACGTCTATCCCCCTCCCTCCCTCCCTCTCTCTCTCTCCTCTCTCTTCTACCTATTTTTTTCTCTCTCTCTCTCTTCCTCTCATCTGCCGCCCCCTTTCTCCGCTGCTTCTCAATCGATACTGTCCTGTTCTGTAGTGCTCTGTATCATGCCAACGCAAGCGCCGCAGCAGCAGCAGCCTCTTCCCTCTCCAACACCAGGCGTCCCTTCCTTCCTTGGTCGCTGCTGCCGCCATCGCAATACCACGCACGTGCCATTTACTATTTCCTTACCACACAAATGCAGCTGGGGTCTCGGGGCTCCTAATGTAGCATTTCTATGACTATAGACTCCAGACACGGCAGAGTGACAGACAGCTAGCGCTACGGGGTCGGAAATGCAGTGGCGGGAAGAGGAGACTTGCTTTACCCACTAAATGTAGATCTGGTGTCGCGGCATCGATCTGAATGCTCTCCAAACTTCTCCCTTTTCCACCCGTAATTAATAGGCTACCAGGTTTAAACTCCCGATAAACAAGTTGAGAAGCCTTCGCGCATTCCCTCCCTCCTTTCCCTTGCACGCGGTGCTAAGAGTTTGTAATGCGCTCGAGAAGAGGCAATCACCTACAAGAAAACTGCTGGCACAAGACAAGCAACATTTTGAATATAATCGTGTCAAGAATGTTCCAAAAGATAACAGAGTGCAGGTGGTAGCAAGAAGAAAAGGCTTCAGGGATAAGCCCAACTACCTGCATGCATTTACAAATTCAAATGCTCCTAACCGATTCCAACTACTCCTGTTCGAGAAGAGACAATAACATAAAACTACCAAACACGGTGGACGCATAAAGAGCTGACTTACACACAGGAAGGGCTAAATTTTCAAAAAGAATTATCTTTCTCTCGAAACATTTCCTTAAAGTATTGCAAAGATTACAAGACAGCTTATGGCCTTCACGAGAGGCAGCATCGACTGCCTTGCTGGTCACACGGTATTAATCAGTCATTACCAGAAGGAGTTACTATACGACTAGTTGATTATTTTGAACCACATCGCCATCAGAAACGCCAATGCTTTCCCTTAAGGAAGAAGGCCTTCTCATTATGTAGCCTAATCGACTGGACCAACGTACTACAGCACTCACAAGTTCGTGAGGAATTGACAGGCCGCGCAGTACCTTCGTTCTCCAAGGTGGTTACCACTCCAGTAAACCTGACCTGCCCATGCATTTACAACACCTTCTACACACACTCGCACACCAATGCCATTTGTGTTCGGCATCAGAGACGCATGCCTGGCTCCTGCAGCTTGGCCTCGGTTAACATGAGGGGACACTGCTCTCCTTTCATACTGTCTCTCAGGCAAGTAACACGTGACAGGAATGGCGTGGAGACGGCGTTTGTCAAATGGGGTCGTTGCGGCCGCACCTAAGCCTATCTCAGGTAGCAACCACTCTGACCCAGGACTCCAAAATCCGCCATAAATCCAGCCTGGCCTCCATCTTCCCTTTCAACTTGAAGCCCCAGTCGCTATTGTTCCGGATCCCAGAGGTCAAGGAGCTGTTCTGACCCCTTGAAATAAAAGCCTCCCAGTCATTATGACCGCGTCGCGTCCACTCCATTTTTTGCACTCTTTTTTTTTGCAACACTTATATCATGGGTGGCTCGAAAAACAGCGGGGGGAGTGTGATAGAGTGAGAATGATAGCCGCCCCCAGCCATGACAGCACCCAACTTGAGCCCCATCCCCTTCTTTCTTTCCATCTCCTCTCCCCCTCCCTGCCCTTCTTCCTCCCGCCTCCTCTCTCCAACTCTCGGCACGAAGGTACATGATTGATTAGCCGATTAATCACTAGAAGCAAGGGCTCCACACTAATTTCATTTTCGTCCGCCGAGACGCCTTTCAAATTTAAATTAGCATCGGTCACCGAATTTTCCAAATGCTGCCTTTTCATTCGCGAGTCAGACAGAGAGAGAGCTCTGGCGATCTGTTACAGGCCTACACAAATCGGCTTGTATCACAACACGACTGCCAGGGGAAAACTTCCGCGTTTTGACGTGCGCTTCCGCTCACGTGTTTTTCCAACTTTATCTCAGGAGCTGAACATGGTTGTCCATAGAAGCCCAATAGAAACAACCGGGTATGAGGGGGAACGGATGACTGTGGACCACAATGGCGTAACTCAAGTACACACTAAATTGACATTTTAATAATTCCCTTCAAATTTAAATTCGCATTCTCTTGATTTGTTCTAGGTTAGAGTTAAGATGTGACATGCTCTTGGCGGGGGGAAAAAGTCAGTGGTGGAATGTTTGCTCTTGGTAGTTTACACAGGTAACCACCCTGTGTTTCGGTCAAATGTCGAGAAAGGCTGCCGAATCGACTCGATCTTTCCCGCGGCTTTGGGAAAGCGAGTCGATCGACGCCGTCTACTATCCTTCACATTCTGACAGGCACCAGCGATCGCAATCGCGGCGGCTTACCTCTACACATACAATGTTGCATTTAAGCAAACCTGTTTATTAGCTCTGGCTAATCGATTTCTGCTGCCACGGGAGCCAACCCCAGCCACTTCTCATTAAATAAAACATCCAAAAGGTTAGGGGCAGCCTCTCCTGGTGTCAGAAAACTATGGCTTGATCAGCTGTCATTAGCTTTGGTTAAGAACCGTTTGTACGTATAGGGCTAATAATGTTTTACTCCGGACAAGTCCTCTGGTACATTCTGGCCCACCAGGCCACCACCCAGCCTGCAAGGTACGGCGTCATTCGGCCCTCATCTATCACGGAATGATAACTTATTACTCCAGAAGATGAATGGCGGCCGACGCTACGCGAGGTGTGAAAAATTCCGGTACGGCACGCGCCACCCTCCAGGCCGATTGCCCTTTTCCGGGATCCGAACTTGAAAAACGGCCTGCCATTTGCATGACGCCACCTATTCCCATCAGCGGCAAGTGAAACGTCGGCCTCCGCCGGGGCCCAGAAAAGGGCCAAGGGGTCATCAAACACACAACCATTACCGGCTCCTTTTTCTCCGGACGGACGGACGTAGGGGCCCCTCCAAAATGAGCGAAAAGTTCGGCGCCGCTGCCTTTTCTATCCCCTGCTGACCAGCAACTCCGGAGGGGCTTAAAAGCCATGTTCTTTGGGATGAACAAATCGAGGGCGCCCCCTACCCCCGCCCTCATTACATCCCGCCCTCCCCGGATACTCCTGTTTGGAAAAGGCAACGAGGGTCATTTATCACGGCAACACGCTGAATGGCCAAGAGGGGCAGGGCAGACTACGTCCATCTACTTCCACGAGTGCTCCTCCACAGGAGGACAGCGGCCTCTTCTCTTCCTTCCATTTTTCCACTACGACGCCCTTCCCTCTCCTTTCCCGCCTGCTGCTGCACTTCTTTTTTTCCAGTAAAGGATGAGCCTCATGCTTCTCAGAAAACTTTCTTGGCTTTTCAAATCACGGGCGCCAATTCTTGCGCTCCGGAGATCAAACGGCAAACATTCCCTCTTCTCCTCCGGCACGTCGTACCAACGGCGATAGAAAAAATAGATATATCAGGGGGGGAAGGAAACAGGGAAAGCAGTACCAAGGGAAGCACCAAGTTATGCCGAGGGCGGCCCCCGGTGAAAATTGCAGTCGTCGAGTTGCAAGCCTTTGAGGATCACTACTTTTTTTCCTGTGACTCGTGATGGACGTTCGTCCTTCCCATATATTCGTCCACCAGGAACTAATGTCCCTTGTCAACCGTTGCTACAGGAACCATTCGCAGAGTGCTGTACGTCCATTTGATTTGCGCCATTTCCTACTTTCACATGCATTGTGCGCTTCAATATGCTCAAATTCAATATCCACGCAAGAGATCAAGGAACTGCACCAGTGAAATATTTCATGCTGAAACTTCACAGATAACATGACACATACTGTACAGTACACGGCGGCTAGTTTTCCGGCGCACATGGGTTGAATCAAAGTCAGAAATAGGGACGGATTCTTCAGTCTTACTGCTGTCTCGTTTGGCAAGCGATCCTTTTAGTCGCAGTAAATAATTCACAACCTTGACATGACATTGCCGAAGACTGGGCCAGGATGGCGAAGAGTCATTCATGTTTTCTCATTCACACGAAAATAATTTCCATTACTCGCCTTCACAAATCATATCATCTACACAAGATCGTCATAATGTATCTTACTTAATTACAAGCAAATTAATTTATAAGTGCAATATGAGAATCACTCTTGATGCTTCCAGTCCCACAGCAACATCAAACCTGCTGTAAAAACTACGCATTGTTATACGAAATGGGCGAATGCAGCCATTTCCCTTTTAATCGCTTTTGCCCTTCGCGGTGTTTATTGCCACGTGGGGAGCATATTTCCTCAAGGCGACATCTACTCTGGTCCTCGTCTTTCCCCCTTCTCCCAGCGGAATCCATAACCAAAGAGACACCGTGTCTTCGAAGACCCCCATAACCTCCCCTCGCCGTCTTTCAAACACTCTCCCCGAAGGGCATCGTCTACCAACCCCGCACACACCCCAAGAAGTGCAACATCCCCGAAATTACTATACTCGACGCGTTTCTCTAGCGGAAGAAAATGAGAATTTATGGCTAATGAAGTCTCGGCGACGCACAACCCCCTCGTTTTCGCTTCCTACGCACAAAATTACTGAGAATTAGTTGATATTCCAAAATTCCTTGCAATCCCTCCCTGGTGCCGGAAGATTACCAAGTGACTTCCGCATCATAAGTTCGCTCGTTTCACACGCTCTAGGTAACCTGCAAGTATATTAAAGGGTAAGTAAATGCTACACGGCCAGTGCTAACTTCTCGTCAACAAATTCCCCGCAGGTCCGACCCTGTCCTCCTTCAAGCAAGCGACGCCCTAAACCCACTCCATTTTTCTCTTCCTCTCCTTATAATTCCATCTACATCTCCATTTGTGTGTCACCCTTGCCTGGCAACACACCACATCAACTACCTGAAGGGTGGCAACGTCACGCCCTTCCCCCTCCATCAGGAGCTTCTCCTAAGGTAGGGCAGGATAATGAAAATGCATGCGTGCATAGAAAGGAATGGGCACTTGGATGTCAAAGGAGGCAAGAGCTTTGCCTGAGAGTGACGGCGACGCCCGGTCGTACCAAAAATTGCCTCGGAGAGCAAGGCGCATTCTCTTACACTCAAGACGGGCTCGGAAGCCTCCAAAAAGGATGAAGAAATGGAAGGTAAGGAAGAGAAGGAGGGGGAATAAAGAGACCCTTCGTCCCATGTGGCCCTATCCATGGAACCACCCAAAAAGCCTCACTCTCTCTCTATCTACATTACACTCATAACTTTCCTTAGCTCGTGGTCTTATTAGAACCTGGCTCCCATTGCGGTTTGTTTCATTTCCTTTCCGTGGCTTAGCGTAAAATGATTGCACGTACAGCGGTACACCGCACACTCGTAGAACCCCCCACACTCCCCTTTTTTTTAAAATTCCACCCACCCGTCCTCCCCACCCCCGAAAATCCTGATATTGCTGCACCAGACACATTAATAATTGAACCAGACTGGGCGAAACAAACGTATTAATAGTGGGGTGATTACAATCTCTTACTTCCTGGCCCTACTGAAAAATGTACGCAATGATAAGTGTTCTTGCGACACGCTCTAAGGCGTTGCTACACTATGGCTAATAATTCACGCACTTGCTTGAATTGGGCTTCTTACCTCAGAAGGGTCTGATTACATTAACTGCTCTAACAAGTTCACACTAGAACACGGATTAGGTCACTCTCCAACACACGCCGCCATTATATCGACCGCCAAGAGTCTCGCACCATATTGTTTACAGTAGAGGAAGTGAACAAGTCTCCGTCACAGCTGCATGGTAGAAAAATAAATCGCATTCAGATTATTAACTGCCGCAGAATAAATATTTCCCCATAATGCAGGCGGGAAGCCCCTCTGCGTGCCATCGCCATTATTTTTGGACAACATCAAAATTATTAAAACAAATCGAGGCAAAGTTGATACTTCTGTACAAATAAACGCGTACATGACAAACAATACAATCAGTGGCAGTAAATATGCCATTTGTGTAATTGAGAGTACATAACGCAGCATATTCATATTTTACGGATTGTTTCATTGATAATGACGCTCAAACTGGCGTGCTCAACAGCAGTTCAAGAAACTTTTTTGCACTAGCGGTACAAAACACTGTAATAGCAAGCGACTGTTTGGCAGTATAATTACGTAGGCGTCTTTGCAAAGTACCAAGGCGTAAAAAGCAGGCAGGACAAGCTGAGATTATCTGGCCTGGACTTCCTGACCTCTGCCCGGATAAGCCACGAGGCTCCGGGCGCTACTAGTATAGTAATAGTTCCCGGATGAAGCCTCGACCTCGGCAAAAGAGGGGGGGCACACAGAGATCAACCCCCCCCCCCCCCCCCCCCNCCCCCCCCCCCTTCTACCTCCCTCCCACACGCCTGCAACGTTCCATTTACGTGCCTGGACCAACTAAGCTGTAATGTGATCTGGCAACTAATTACTCTCGTTGTGCTTTTGATTCATTTAACATGTCGGCCCGCGCATAAAGATTGAATTAGAGTTTTGGGGGGAACCGGGGCGGTGGTCGGGGGCAGCAGAGGGTGTGGCGGTGGGTGGGATGGAGCCACTGCCGAATCATAACCTCGCACCGTGTGTTCCACGCCGCTAACCTACAACT
Source organism: Catajapyx aquilonaris (assembly GCA_000934665.2). Lineage (NCBI taxonomy): Eukaryota > Metazoa > Arthropoda > Diplura > Dicellurata > Japygidae > Catajapyx > Catajapyx aquilonaris. Next base: position 22,099 of record JYFJ02003434.1, on the reverse strand, counting down.
TTGCACCGAAATATTTATACAGGGTGGTGCACTGCCCATGTCCCCCAGTTCAAAGGGGGGTATAGGGGGGCTCCGGGCATGGATTGTTTACTCCCATCAATCAGTTTAATGCTGATTCTCTTTGCGCTGGTTGCTTGGGTAAACGATCAAACCATTTGACCCGAGCCAGACCTGGGCAATGCAGCGACCTGTATATTTGGTGCCAAACCGTCTCCGAGCAATTTTCGTCGATGAACGCTTACTCATATTATCTTATCGATTTCCTGCCATTACAATAACTGTTCGGGAGTTTGAGCAGGTCTCTCCACTCTTAATGTACGGCGAATTACCTTAAAAAGCACTCGGGTGTTTCCCACCGTTTAATGCAAACACGCGCCTGACACCAGCAAACCCCGCAATTTTTCTCCTCCCTGACGGCAACATTATTTTCCAAATAATAAAATTTATTTGCTGCGGCAATTAATATCCTTGGCAGCTCCCCCACCCAGCCAGCCCTCTGGAGTTTCTCTTAGCATTTGGGAGCACTAAGGTCGGCTACCACAGGCAATCATTCGCGCAGAGGCAACAGCATAGCCAAGTGATCTCCATCTCCAATGTCACGCTGCCGTGCACACGTATGCAATTCAATTTGGAAACCGAGCGAGGAGGTTGAGTCGAGTGGTGGTAGAGGAACAGAAGAGGGGGGAGGGGAAGGGATTGTTACTGGATCCATTACTCGAGAGAAATTTATTAAGTTCTTTACGCTCACATTTCAATGGTCTGAGACTGAGGGACGGAAAATTGGGGAGGCGGGAGGGAAAGCCCACCCCTCCCTCTCCCAAGTTAACCAACTTGTAATCAAGCAGAATTTACCCCTCGGGATTGTCAGACGATTGGGTGCGGGCCAGAAGAAAATTAAGATGGGGCCGGGGGCTCTCTTTTTGGGAGGGGGCCCACTTTGGGCCAATCGTATGGATGCGAACAATTGTGCACAGTTTTGTATTGTAGGGGGAGGGGAAAAAAGCTACAAAGAGAAGTACTTGGGGGAGATTAATACGGATAGCAATTTGTCGGCAAAATCCCGTAATCGGATTGGGTCGGGATTTCATCCCCATTTACTGCGATAAGGCAATATTTCTCTCCGCTTGTCTACTGTTATTCATAACATGCGAATCGCAAATTCGAAACATCCTTCTTCCCCCTGCAGTGCATAAACCGATACAGCGTGAAACGAATTCAGAAGAGTGTGTAACTACATCAACCACTGTTCAGATCAGGAACACCACATCAATTACGGAATCACACAGCCATTCGCCTAAACCCACATTGGAAACAACCACTTCCCCTACAACCCCCCATCCCCATTTTCCAAGCCCCCACCCCTCCTTCCAACGCAGTTCTATTAACTCGTATCATGAGTGCCCGTTAAAATACACCAGCCCTGCTACAAATTATCAATTGGACATATTAATGCAAAACTAATTACACCCAACTGTCGAATATTAGATTAGAGGGTCCCCCATTTCGAGTCTATCGGCTTTAGTCGGTGGCAAATAATGACTACCCTGTACATATTGCAATTATTGACAGCCTACACTGTAGCAATCCCAACCTCCCCTTCCCCCATCCCACCCACCGCTCTGTGCCGGTCCGATGCAGAAACCCCGCCCCCGAAAACAACCCCACCCGCTCCCCGGTACGGGCCATGAACGAACACGGGTGAAAATGACCATACGTGTGTTGAAAAGTTGGGTGCACGCTCTGGTAATCATGCACAAAACCATGGGAGAGAGAGGGTGTAAAAAAAAGAGAGAGAACCGGGAAGCCAAGTTTTTCAAGTTGGCCGTCACTCCAAAAGATGGGTCTAAAAGCATGGCCACCACGTCAACAATGCAGCTCTAGCATGGGACGCAACCATTCGCTCCAAAAAATGCACCTGACAAAAGTTTGGGACAATCGGAATTCAGTCTGGTTGTTGCCGGATGGTGGCGCCCCCTGACTATGAGGCTTGCAAATCAAACGTTGCCTTGCACGAGTACAAGCTGCAACAAATAACTAAGCGCCGATGCTTCCTGCGGACTGGCCCTAACATGTAGTCGCGTATAGTACACCCATGGCTTCCAGGATGGGATTTAGGTATAAAGGCTCCGGCCGAATTTGAACGGAAATAATCCCTCGGTTATGAGGGCCAAATCGCAACACTTCCGTGACGAAACGCTCATCCCACGGCCGTTATCGAAACACAGGCGTTGTCTTCTACCCCTTCCCCTTGTTTTACGGCACGTTCCGCTTGTACACAGATAACCGGCTGATGGACGCTAAAAAGCGACGCGGAAAACTGCGGTCGACCCCTTCCATAATGATAAGGGATGGCACTGGCAAAACTAGTTTGCGAATCGCTGGATTTGTCACTACTTTTTTTTCCACCTTTTTTTTGCACTCGTTCCGTGCCAGAAGCACTCGTCCGTTAACAACAACGAGAGAAAAAAAAATGGGATAGAATTTCAAGAAAGGACCTAGGGGGGAAAATGGCTGTCCATGGGAGGGTGAATTCCACTGAATTTCAACCTGGGAACTGCTACATGCATTTCACTCGCTGGAGGGGAGTGTGCGGAGGGGATGCCCTCCCTCCCGCGACAAATAAAATCCAGGTCTAGTCTCCTGGAAACAGTACATACAGTAATTTCACCGAATCGGTTAGCCTGACACGAGATGTCACAGTGAATTAAATTATTGCAGTGGAAAATGGGGAAACAAAATTATTGTAGTCTGACCTCTCGACTGGTATGATTCCCGGTCATTCAATCAGCCAATTAAATTGCTACCCACTTCCTGATTAATTTCATTTACATTCAGGTGTGGCACATGTGATGCACGGCTCGAATTTCCGGGGGGTTTTCTGCCCACTGGCTCACGTCGCATGCGATGCCCGAAAGTGTCGCTTTTTCACGCCCGGGGCCGAATGTGTCTGAAGCTTAATAAAACGTTGATTAAACAAAGCAGCGGCGTGGTACAATTCACATCAAAGTGGGGTTCCCAAAAAAATACTCCCCGTGACAAAAACATCATCGCGACGTTTCTCTTTGAACCGCAGGTAGTCAGCCATGAAGCAAGAGATGATGCCACGTAATAATTCACAGTTATGGGTTTAAACCGTGACACCAACCAATGCGCAGTTGTTACTGCCAGTAACTTGGCAAACCACTAACAACCAGAAGTTACTAGCCGAATAACAGCAGATAGAGCAGTTACATCATTCAAAAAAGCAGATGACATGGAAGCTCTTTCCACAGATAGGAAATATAACCTCGGAATATCGCCGGTGGAATGACAAGTTCAAGTAAGAGTGAGACAGGCAGGGAACAAAATTGCCAAAAAAATATTGAAAGATGTCGGATGACTTTTATCTCCCGCATGGCAATCTTAAAACACCTCCCCCGCACATCACAAACCCCAGACTTCGCTTCTTTCCTTCCTTCGCGATGAATTCTATGAAGTGAAATGCGATTTGAGGCAAAGGGGACCCCCAAGTTGTTCGGCAGAGAGAGAAAGCAACATTGGGGCAGGAGGGGAAGAGTGTCTGAGAAATTGGTTGTAATAGTGTGGTCTCCACGAAACCGGCTTGCAAGCAATTTCTCCACGACGAGAACAAAGTTTGGCTTTAGATTTCGTCCGAAAAGGTTAGTGATTTTCTACCTCTCTGGTCGGCATGCTCTTAAATGTAGGCCTTCGTATAATTACACAGCAGCACCTGAAGTTTGCGGATATAACATTCTTGATCATATCAAACAAGACGCTCAACCAAAAAAAAAAAAAAATCGTCGCTCTCTCATTACACAGACGGAGTTTGCGGTTCCGCATTATTCTATTTTCGAATAATATGCGTAGGAGTCATACATGTTCGCATGGGAACGCCTGGTACACCTTTTATTACGGGTTCTATAAAAAGTTCACCTCGGTTTGCGTCCCAGAAGAAGAAAAAAACATCTGGCGAGCTAATAAGCCTGTCTAAAGATTCCTTGACACAGTTGACAGCATGCTTTCATATCTCGTCTTCATCTGACCAACATTACTGTACTCGGTTTTTATAAACCTTGCGACAAAATCAGCGCAAGGTCGTGGGAAGGTGAATAAGGACAAACTCTGCTGAGAAATCCTGCACAGCCATAAGAGTCGGTTCCCCCCTCCAGAAAAAGAATCCAGTTTCAGTTAAACTCCACCAGACAATATTGATCGTGTGCACTTAATAGTCTCAAAGTCACACTACACCAATATATACTCTTGTTTCCCCTCGAATGGGGTCGTGCCTCTCTTTCCCTCTTTCTCTTTCTCTCCCTTTCTCCCTCGCCTTTTTTGCCTGCAGCTCTCGCCAGGAATTCGTGCCATCGACTCCGGGATACGGGGAAAGAAAAATAACGCGTCTTGGGTGCTGTTAAAATGGACCGGCTTGTTCAAAGCCGGAATGGAGTTAGCATTCCTTGATCTATTATTTACTGCCTACCATCTCGGCGCATGTTCCAGATGCAAGGAGATGCCGAAAAACGGGACGGAAGAGGCTCAAGGCGCACCGGTTTCTATGTGTGTCTGTGTGCCCCTGCTTTCTTCCTCTGCTTTTTTCCCCCCCGAGCAACCTCTCATAGGATTTTCGTTGCAGGAGCAGGGGCGGGGAAGGCCCCGCACCTAATAAGTCAAAAGTCGATCCTCCGAGTCCCTCAAAAAATCCACTTTGCCACCGCAAAGACCTGCAAGATCAACTCTCTCTCTTCTGCAGCCAACTTCAGGACATAAACGTCCCTTGGAAGGAGCCGAGAGTGTCCATTTCCAGCCGGAGCCATGAATTTCGTCTCAATGAAGCCAGGGGTGGGGTTGGGGGGGGAGAGAGAGGGAAGGAGGGGAAAAGGGGGGAGAGGAGGAGGGAAAGAAAGGAGCAGAAAAAAAGAGAGGAAGTTCCCCTGTTACCCTGGTAACTCCGCGATCCGCAATAAAGTTTCGATTAGGGTCAAATAAAGCAGCTCCCTCTTTCAACGGACGAGACGCTAAATTAAAAATAAATGGAGAGAAGAAAAATACGAAGGGCTGTGGGAATGGCTAAGAACACAAAAAAAGAAAGAAAATACATAAACCGAGAAAATAGATTCCGTAAATTTAGCTTTACGGCCTGGAACAGGCTGAACAATTAATGAGACCGTTGGTATAGCTCTGGCTCCATCTCCTTAAGGGGATACTGGACGTGACGTACTAACTGAAACCTCCCCTTCACGATACAATAAAAGGGACGTCCCTTACGGGTGGCTTGTTTCCAGGGACCGAAACTTGCTCGAGAGGAGGGAACTACGTAATTGATAATGAATGATCTGCTGATTCCTGCGAAACTTTCATTATTACTAAACGTGAAGCCTCAGGGATCGTTTACTAAAATTTATAGCGAACCCACTGGCGCCAACCGATCGCAGACTGTACATATAATCGCCTCTATATAGAGAAAAGCTGTATTGGCTAGTGCAGATGGCAGCACGGAACACCATCGGCGGTTTCTCGCACACACGCAGGTCTGTGTCATTAACCGTGTACAAAGTATCCAAGTGGCTGGCGTGCAGGGCATCTGCAGAACATGAGCTGGTGCATACCGGCGGCGAACCTATAAAGTTACCACCCTTACACATCAGGTGGACCTGTTCTACACACAAGCCTAATTTTTTCATATTCACAACTTGTAATAAACAAAGGGAAGTAGTTTTCTGCTGTTTAATTCTATTTCAAAATTTCCGCGAGAAATTCTACATCCATGAACTGGTCCTAAACTTGCTGAAAGTGCGGGCCCTATTCCCTGCTGACAAACCACGCCCTCCAGTCAAAATGGCATAAATTGCCGAAACTGCAATGCACGAGCTGCTCGAGTCGCATTGACTCTCAAATGGGCCGTTCGGCAAGAAGCATCGCAAATCTATAGTTTGTGCCTAAGGGACTGATGCATCAACTAAAGTTAAGGAGAAAATTTCTCATTACGTGCTGTAAATACGTTTATTCATAAATGGACATTTACCTTTGTTGACACTACTGGCCGTAAGTGTCGTTTTTACTGTCACAACTGGGGGAAACACTGATTTAGAGCAATTTCGCTATAGAAATTGATCAAGCAGAAGCGCACCTTCATCAGTGCCCTGTATAACATCCAGTGACACAAACTCTGCATCATTTCGGTAAGGCGAGTTTAGCGTGGACCACCCGGTGTCCTAGGCTCCATTCAGTCCAGCCCATTTTCATGCAATAAATTTCAAAGTCAATGCCGCGGCGGTGTTTTTCCGAGCCCATTTATGTTGACCGCGAAGGAGACGACGGCAGTCAAAGTTTATTTTCTTGGAGCCAAACGCGGACCAGACGAGCCCAATATGTGCCCGCCTTGGAAAAAGATCCACCACCGCCATTTTGAGCGCATCTTCCCCCGGGGAGCCACCCGATGCCCTGGCATTAGGGAGGCCATACCGGTGCCTGAAATGAAAGCGTGTGTTTTCATCGGCACACACCAACGACTCATCTTCCTTCCTTATCCGGACCCAATTCCCGCCTCCTNCCCCCCCCCCCCCCCCCCCCTTTCCCTTCCTTTCCCTCCAGACCGGCCAAACAGAGCGGAGCCGGACTTGCACCCTCTTTGATTACGGCACTTCATCAGAGGCGGGGTCCTGGCGGGGAAGAAATAAAGCGAATCTGCGGGAAATAAGGGGATACGGATGGCCACAATTTCACCGCACCGGCTACCCGATCCATCTTCCCTTCCGCGACCCACCGGACGCTCCGGATGACAAAACTCCAGGCCCCGACGTGACCTTATGCCGGTCATCTCCCAACTACCATCCCGCATTTAGGCCACGCAGACACCAGCATACGACTAAAAAGGGAGAAGCGATGCATCGGACTAACAGAAATCAAAATTTCCTTCTGTATTATTAGACTATACTATTACCTATCAAAAGTGGCGGATGACAGACTGTGACAGTTTATTGGTACACGCTTTAAACAGCGAAACACCCACTGAATGCGAATTATACGTAATATAGAAGTACAGGAGTGGTACTTGAGGAAAGTCATTATTTTCATCATCAGTGATGAGATAGGTAATTTTTATGCCCAACTTTCTAGCCCCCTCTCTTTATGCCCAACAAGCTCATAATTAATTTTCTGAAACTTTAGTAATAAAAATTATGCCAAGCTGCTTTTGATGGATGCCTCATTGTTTAGGCAAAAACACCTCATTCAAGCCTAAAGTTGGCGCCGTATTACAACCCCTCTAACACGGAATTTACAAGTGCGATGCCTGCGCGTTTATTAAATAGCTCAGAGATAGCTCCGCATTACTGTCAGATTATTTGCCAAATTTAAGCCGTCTGACACTCACCCGCTTCAAAATACGGCAGCGCGCGACTTTCATCACGATGCACAGAGATGACTTCTGGTCTGAGGCATCTAGCCCATTCAGTAACTGATATACCTTGTACACACCATACAAACCCACACACCAAATATGCAGCAAAGCAGCAAGGCGATTAAATAGTTCTGAAATCTATATGAAAACCATCACACGAGCGTCGGCATTTTAATTAGTTGCCGCTCAAGTAAATATCATGCGGATGCAGGATGTGACATTGACAAGTCCTAAAGTGACCACAGGTCTTCCTCCCCGTCGAGAATATGAAATTCCCATTCCCCACCCTCCTCCACCCCACCATCCCAGCCGACATCAGTGTCCCTCCGCAAAGTTCGCCATGTGACGGACCTGCCCAGTCTGGTGCAGCACAGGCTATAGGTATACGGGGATGCTGGGGGGACACTTCATACTTCACCAGATGACGCCTCTCTTTCCCCTCACCCCGGAAAGGAAACATCTCCCAACACAGACGCATCCTCATTTCCTACCCCAGCCCCGGATCACCTGCTCTTCCTCATTTAGCATAAGGTGAGGCCTGGAAGGATGGCGTCCTGACCACAGGGTGTGGCACACTCCAACCACAGAAGTGGCACACATGACGCACTTTTCAGCTCGCAAATGGGCGTCGTGGCAGTAACGACACAATAACGGACCTCATAAAAGCATGCTCCAAGTTGCATGCTTAAGTTTACACCATGAATATTAATTAACATAACTAACTCACACGTGTAATAATGGCGGAAATAGAGCAGTAAAAAGACTTGTCACCTCTGAACAGTGGCCATCTGTTGCACCCTGGATTGTTGTTCGCAGCTAGTCAATTAGCATTTATTATTTTCCAGTTTGTGCTACAAAGGCATGAAAGAAAAAAAAAATTGAGGCAAAAATATAATTTTCGGGGGGGTTTTGCGATGGATCACGGAAAATTTGGACATTTTTGCTATTTTTCTGAAACCATTATAGGCTACTATTGACGACTACATAAAGGATATTTTCAATTTTTTAACACGTTTGGTTGAACCAATGACAAAATGTCACTCGTTCATTCGTAACATTTCACTGGAAACTGCTTTTCTTTTACAGGTCAAATTAATCGGGTTTGTCATCTGCAGCGGCTCGAATAATAATGGTTTTACTTTCATTTTTAAATTTTAAACACAGCTTCAAAAAGCACTGCATATTTTCGTGAACATTATAGATATTCTGAGATTTTTTTTCTTCACATCCATGCATGCAATGAGTAATTATTTAAGCCAATGGTAAACTTCCCATTCACGTTTAGTCCCTTCATCAGTCATCTGGAATATTCGCAAACAGGCAAGCTACTCTTGTTGCAGGAAAGTGAACTACAGCAGCGCCGAAAGTATATGCTTTCGGAGAGTAAAATTCCTACCTGTAGAGAGCGGTGCAAATGAACAATACTGCAGTGACGAACGCTTCTATACCAATACAAACATTCTGGACTTTTTAGACGCTTGAAACGTTGTTGCGTGCGAACCACACATTCGGTATACTTACTAGTTGCATTTGGAATGATTCGTGGCCAGAGAATGAAGACCGGGAGGCTTACCTGCAAGCAAGAATGAAATTATTGGTTAGACCATTCTTGACGGCAAAGGAATGCAACTAATAATACGCTTTGCTTCTCTAGTGATTGAGTTCTAAGCCCGGCTCACTTGTCAGGTTGGGAAGGAAGGTAATGGAAGCGACTTGGACACGCCAACACGGACACCCGAACAGTGCATGTACGTGAAAATTAATCAATCCTCCCAGGGCAGCTCCAACGGTGCATGACAATGTAGTTACTCTGCAGACAGGTTATCTGGCCCCCCAAAACAATCGGAAAATTAATTGGACCAGCATTTCCTTCCGGCCTTCTTCATGACACAAACCGACTGCAATGTCTCTCTCTGGAAAGGACGACAGCAGTAAATGGGGACGCTTCGAGGGAGAAATCCCGATGCGATCAGGAGATTTCGGCGGCGATTTTGATTTCTCGGAACAGCAAACCGCCCAGCTGATGATCCCAAACACGAAAGGAGATTAAATCGAAGGGAACGTGTGAGAAACATCAGCTGGTGGGCGCACGTCAACCCTTCTTATCATTCAAAAGTGATAAAGGACAGCCATACCCCCCATTTCCCCTCCCTGACCACTCCCTTCCCCCCAAAACACCCCAGCGATAATGCGTTTTTAGATCCAGTTTCTGCACGAACCTCCGATCGGGGGCCTAGCAGAGCAGTTCACTTTCGCAAAACTCCATGCCATTATTTGTATAATGCCATGCCTTGAATAGAGGACGTCCGCGTTTCAGTTAGAACGAATTGCCTGCGAGAAGTGGGTTAAATAGCCTTTGCGCTGCTCCCCTCTTTTTAGCTTCCTTCAGTCGGCTCGGAAATTTTCGATGACCTTCCGCTCGGCTTGTTGGCGGAATGGACCCTCGAGGAGACAACACGGTTTAAGTTCGTGTCTCTCATCATGCAAATGGCGAACTAGGGGCTGCTTTTATGTTTTCATTTCGGTCATTAGCCAGCCCCTTCACCCAACTGGCAGCACCCAAAAAGTCGCCCTTTTCGCTCCGGCTCCTCATCTTTTATGGCTGATGCATGAAATCATCCACGGACTTTGAGAAACGCCGCCTTTCACACCACTTATTACGCGGATCCAGAGAGAGCATCGTCGTTACAGCTGCAACATTTGTGACAGATTATTAATGCAGCCTGCCTACCATTTACACGGGGCTCGGGCCACCATCAAGAATTTCAGCCAGTATTGCACCAAAAGTTAATCGCTCCGCATAGAATAAAATTGGGGCCAGTTTTTATGGCCCACTGCAACCCCATTGGAAATGCACAATGATCCGGTAATTAATTAGCCGCATGTCCTTTTTATTGGAAATAATCACAATATGGTTATTTTATTATGATTTCGAATACAAACATCAAATACAATTAATCACCGGATACGACAGGGATATGTTTCATTAACAACGTGGGCACAAAACGGCCATCAGAATTTCCAGCGGCGCTAAATAATGAGACAAAATAATTACATTGTTAATCTCCTCTGTTTCGTTGCCGTAATTCGTTTTGATTTTCGCTATAAACAAAACCCCGTGTGATGGGCGTATGCCAACGGCAGGCAATGGGAGATAAGTATCCACAATACCAGCAGGAAATTCGGTACACACTTTTCCCCCCATGCCCCCACTCCCCACTCTCCCCCCACCTCAGCCAAACAGACAGCCCACAATCGTATAATCGAACAAAATGATTCGGCCGCCGGACATTCTACTAAACGGTTTAGAATGCCTGAAACCCGCGTCAGGCAAGTAATCCCATACACGGCCATAAAACAGTACACAGGGGTAAAGAAGCTTCCCATTGAACTTCCGATTTCCTCCCCGGTCCCAATGAGTTGGAAAATACCAATCGCGCCCGAGCCTAATGAAGCCATTACAAAACCATCTTAAAGAGTGGTAACCGGGGCTTTAATCAGGGGAAACGTAATCCGGGCGCGATTAAAATCGCCCGGACGATCGTCGGTGGCTGCCAAAAGAGGAAAAGTCTCCGGACAAAAGGCGAGCCTGGCTGGTTTTCCGGGCGGTAAACTGGTTGCTGCTAATTAGCCTAATCTTTCCAGATAGCCACCTGACTACTAATCGGGTAGCGAGAAAAAAAGTGCCAAAAAAATAGGGGAGCCAGAGGGCTAACCCCGACCGTAATCAAGCCGTCTAACTAGAAAACCGACGTCACTATAAAGCTGGCGTGGTCTGCTTTCATATCCTCCTTCACCTGTCAGAAGGGATCCACACAAGGTAAAGCTAACACCCCCTCGGTAAAAGAAGGGGGAAAAAAAAGTTCAATTCTTCTCCCGCCTACCATCCCCTCTTCCTCCTGGCGCCTTTGCCGCAGAAAATCTTCAGTCGACGCTGCCACTTATTTTGAAAAGTAAATTGCGTGCAAAGGCCAACATAAAAAGACTTTAATTACTCTCCCGGCGTGGTTGCCGGGCTCCCGTAATGCCGAAACTTTTTCCATTATGCTAATCTGCTGTGGATTCCAAAAATCCCCTGAGAAGCGCGCGCCGGCACGGACCTGAGAATAAGAAGAAGAGGGCGCTGCCCAAGAAAAATAAAACCTCATGGGGACTACCCACTACTTTCGCTTATAGTGGCACCTGTCCATTCACGAATCCTCCCAAACAGTACCTTCCTTACATTCATATCAACGGAGTAGCACTTGTGTGCACAGGAAGACCCCCAAGTACCAGTGTCTGGCATAGTGGTGCAAATCTGTTTTCACTGAACCAGAAGGAGGGGTAAACAGGAAAGGGCGAATCCCTCAGACCCTCTTGTTTGTGTCAAGTGAATTTCAAATGCTCAATTTTACATGTAAATACTGTATGGGCTTTTGACGTTCTTTCGGGGGGGAAAGAAGAAATCTGTGTGTGGTGCCTTAAGCAGAGAACTCGATAATAATTGGAACAGGAGAGATAGCGCGTCAGTTCGTTGTTCTGACACATATGCATTGCCTTAAAGTCAGTGTGACGCTTGTCGATATTCGCAACAACATCCAAAAGGTCTTATAGTGCTGAACAGAGAAAGTATCTAGTCTTCCGCCCGCTTCCACCTCCTTTCCCCCATTTCCAGTGAACTGTATCACTATATTGAAAGAGGTAACAAAACAATTTCCAGAATAATCAGAAAGGAGAGCTATCAAACGGCGTGAAATAGGCCGCATAATGAGAACATCTTCCTTTTGACCCTTGTTCATGTCCTATCATCAAGCCAGGTTTGATGTCACTGGCTTCAAAATTCTTGGGATAGAAAAAACACTCGTTACAGGCTTGAAAGCTAAATTCGTAAAAGTCTGTTCCTGGAGTTCTGCCCCAGGCTACACTGAGTAAAAGCAGAAAAAAACCCAACGTTAGCAGATGTGCATAATGGGAAGGAAAGCGCATCGTATCGAATTTGTTTACTTCGCCTTTTTTCTTAATTCAATGCCAATGGTACGAAAGACGACTTCTCTGGCATATAACTACAGTGTTTAGTACACACTATACCCTTACTTTGGTGTTTGAAATCCCATCCGTATTTACTTCACCAAAGGACAAAGTAACATGAACCACATGAATATCGCCAAAGTTTTAAGGGACATATAGTGGAATAGTAACAAAAGCAATATCCAGGATACACCATTTGATACATCACGATCACAAGTACCAGTATACCTGAATGCAACCTCAAAATCTAAAGACGACCCCAGGAGCATACGCTCATAAAAATCAAAATTCTCAGTTAATTTTGACTGCATTCCGGCAACAACAACCACAATATCTGATATCGGCTGGTAATCTGTAGGACACCTGTCCAATCAGGAGGGTTCATTTACCCGGATTTCATCCCCCATGTCCCTGGTAATCACTTATAAGTTTGGAGAGCAGTAAACACCCATAAATACACCCGGTCATTTCTCTCGCATATCAAGGACATATTCCCCCTATAGCCCACAAAAAACGAGGCCTCCCCTGAACGTGGCACAGCAGGTGTCATGGAACTCCCGTATTTTTAAAAACGCGGCTTGGTTTCGCGTGTCCGGCGGCGATTCGTCCACGTGATGGAGTCCTGGCCTTTCATTCCTCAGCCCAGCCCTTCATGGCCAAATGGGGATCCTCCGCCTTGGTGCCTGGGAACCCAGCGGATGGCCGACCAAGATTCGGGGGTGGGTGTAGCTCCTTCGACCATAGTTGAGCCACTTACACACCCTGCCTCATGCCAGCGACATGCTACCCCAGCCAGGGAAAAGGAGGGGGTTACCCACCGTTCATTTCGTAGCGCATGATTTAGGCATTCCATTCACCTCCAGACCCGAATTGTTCCAGGCTGGGACTCTCTCTCTCTTATTTGGCCGCGACGTTTGCGAAAAAAGAAAGTGGAATGATGCAGGGCGGACACTTATTGGCAATCCCGTTGGCGAAAACGGTAATTCCGTTGAAGGAGAAGCGACTCTTCTTACGGGCTGTTAAGCAACAAAATGCTTTTTCCAATGCGCCGCTTTCAAAGGGGGATAGGCGTAATTGGCGTGCTTGCATGGGATTCCCATTTTCGCTACAAAAGCGGCCTTCCCGTATAACCGAACGTGACCTCTCCAATCAAACCCCGATAACGTCCTCTGCCCNCCTCTCTCTCTCCGCGTGCCCCGCCCGCTTTTTCCCGCAAAAACCTACGGCCTCTCAAGACACATAATTTGGACTTACAGCCTTGGCTGCACTTAACCCACATCCGCTGCGGAGGCTTAAATTGCCTATCAAACTTGACTGCTTGCTGGCCCCGGCCCCCCCAGACACCCCCCAAAAGCAGGGTCCCGAAGGAACCGGCCCTTTCAACTTCCTGGGATTACACACGCGAAATCGCCACCAAACAAGAGTGGTCACTCCCGAAATTCGGCCTCCCCCTACAATGCAGGACTTCCTTCCATTATTGCAGCGGATATTAGCACAAGCCATCAAAAATAAGGAATGGCGATGACGCCTTATGTCTCGCAATATTGCTCGGGTCCACTTACTCTTGCCGGACCAAAACACATTATCTCTGCACAAGTAAAACAGATATCCTGGGCTTTTACTGTCACAAGCTCAGCTCAAGAGCGCTTAAGAGCTGGAGAAAGAGGAAGAGGCAGCTTGTTCTTTAACTTTCTCCTACCTCCAAATCCCCAAGATTTGTCATAATCTCCAAATAAGCGTCAAATCCACCATTACGTTTACATGGGCTGAGTCCACGTCCAAGTGGAATTACGTACATAAGCCCAAACCGACTCGATTTTCTGCGAGGCTTAAGAAAACCTCGCCATATTACTGGCGTTGGGGAGTTGGGGGTGGGGGGGATGCTAAGAAAATTAGCGAGCCCTCTAATTAACTTAGTTGCGACGTACGGAACATGCAGAGAGAGAAAAGAGGTAAGGGGGAGAGAAAAGAGATGCAGGCAAAGCTTGTGCATTCCGAGGCTCTTTTGTAGGTGGGGCGCGCCAGATGACGAGTAAAGGTTGGTTCCAGGGGCGGGGGCGGCGGGGTGAAAAGTCTTTGGGAAAGGCCCGAGTCTGTTCGCGCCGACTAATGGCCTTCCATTAAGTGCCACACCGGTCCAAGGGGGGTCCGACCGATCTGCCTTTTCCATTCGGCGGATTTCTCAGCCCCCAACGGCGCCTGGGAGCGCATTTTCTAAACATCCCACCGGCAACAATCATCCCGTTATACCTCGCCAACAGCCCGGGAGAGATCATTTACCTCTCGGTTCAAACAACCGTCAGATGCGACTACACCCTGCCGACACAAAAGTGGGGTCACCTACTTGGAGGGCACTGAATGAGATGAAAAAATACGCGGATTTGAGCTGGAAGGAAAAGTCGCTAAAGCCGACGCGATGAAATTCATTTGCCAAACGCACTAAGCCCCACCCCTGCTCCCAGCTCTATAAATTCATCGGGATGAATGGCGCAATGAAACCCAAATTTAAGTCCAAAGTGGTTAAAAATATGGGGCCGGTAGCTGAGGACATTCCGAATGGATTAAGAGCTAGGGCAAAAAAGCGTGAGTGCACCCGAACGTCGAGCTGTGTTTTACGGGCCGGGTCCGGACGCATCCATCGCCATCTCCTTTGCGGGCAATCCTCCAGCTTTTCAGGGAAAAAGCCAGCAGAAAACAACAAGCCTCCGCTTCTCCCGCCTGACCTTTCACGCTCTCGCCGCGTAATGAACTCTCCAATTGCAAACCGAGAAAGCGATTGCTTTGGTCCCACCAGCCCTCCTCCTTTCCCCCTTTCATTCTCGCCCCCTTCGCCCATAGTTCAGCCAGCCTCTCCTCCACTTCTCACGATTAGAGCGGCGGGGACGGGCCATCTTAGCCAAATTATCTGGCTTCGGCGTCCCCTCACAACACACCTACCGCTCCAGCTAGTTCATGCCAACCCTTGGCTGGCTTCGTCCAACCACAAGAACCAGCGGTTTGGCACTAGACGTGGGGTCTCGGGAATTCTGCTCGGAATCATGAACAAGGAATACTACCGTGCATGCTATCGTGGCACTGTCTTGCCCCATGATGGCAATAATTAACTGTGTATTGGACGAAAGCACATGAAATCGTATTGTTTACATACTCGTATATACCAATTTAAGAATCAGCCATGATTGTTGCTTATCCAACGTGTTCATCTAGTTGCTGGGGTAGACAGTTTCCAACATTTCTCCCTACCACCTCCTGAACTCTGGACTTGGGCAGGTATGCAGGTAGGTAGATGTGCCTGGCGTATTCGGGCCAACGCCTTTTCTGACAACCAGGGTTGGTATAGCAGCACACATGTCGCCTCGGCATGACACTTTCCCCGCCGAGTCTCACCGACTTGGTGACCGACATTATCCAATTAGCAGGGTGCAAACGAGGCACCCATTGCCTGAAACCTTCCACAACTGCGCGCGGGTTTGACACTTGCAGGCAACATCTTTGGCTCCGCTCGAGCGCCTTGGCGAGACCGACATTACCTAATTACCACAATGCAAACGGGGCGAATTTCAACCTAGACCTTTTCGCCTTGAACCCTCTCTCCCCCCTCCATCCCCCACCAACACTTTCTCCGCCATTCTCCCCTAGAAACAGCGCTGAGATAACATTCCAACACTGGCCCTGGCAGATAATGGATTTAATGAAAGCCGGGGCGGAAGTTGGCGTAGCTTTGCATACGCAGACCAGGAAGATTTACTGTCCCGCTGGGTCAAGTCGAGTAATTACCGGGAAACGTAATAATGGGTCGCCTCAAGATACAAACAGGGACCTGGAAAATCAGAGATCAGTTCCGCCACACCATTCTTTCGGCAACAAAGAGGGAAGAGACAAGCCTTTACTTACAACCCGCAAATGAAGTCCGCCCCCCTCCCTTCCCCCTCCACCTATCAGCCGTAAAACCTGGCGATTTATTGGACGCCATTTCCTTGGCCACATACTCCTCAACCAGTCCCGTAGTAATATCCGTCGCTCTGTACGTCCTCTCTCAGGGCATATGTATGTCGTGGGTTTGCATGGCAGGGAAATTGCGCAGATAATAGCTCAAGGAAAACGGCACCGGGGACACATTTATAACCGGGGCCCGAATTCATTTGTAGCCGCCACGTTGGGAGGCCTCGACGAAGCCCATTCGCCAAGAGGCCATCCCCGCGACATGCAGGCTTGCTGCCAAGGGAGATAAGCGCCAGCGGGTGGCAACACAGACACCAGGAAACTCTCTCCCTACACCCCCTCCTTGAATTAACAAAAAAAGGAAGAGAAAAGAAACGACAAAAATAATAACAATAACAAGACGCCGTGGGAAAACAATGCATCCTGTTAAGCAGCAGGCCGGAAAATAAGTTTCCTTTTTTTTTGTCTCAGGCGAAACTGCTCCTCTTTTTTCTCCTTCAACTTCAAAAAACCCACCTTCGTAACTAGGGTAACGTCACCAAGGAGGAAAGCGGCGGGGGACTTGGGCGGCGCATTTCCATTTTGTCTCAGGAAGTTTGGGAGAGGTGGATAAGCGTGGTGCTTCCCTATCCAAACATTACGTCGGCCGCTTAAATGTCACCTCCGTCGTTACGGCCTCTCAAGTTTGCAATGCAGGTGTCGCATAAAACCTTCCATTGCATCCGAGGGCTTTCATTTGTTGGGTTAATTTTCAAGTTCGACCAAGTTGTCGCCCTGCAAGCCAAACATCAATGACGCTTTTACAACTTTCAGAACTCGAGTCAATATGCAAAACTCGCGTCACAAGCAGGCAGGACATGCAACTATAGTTCAAGCGATGTAGCAGCCTAGTAAGAATTAATAGGGCCATTTACACAGCAACAACTACACCGGAGCCGGTCTGGATCCAGGCCACTAATGGGATGCTATGTTGCCAACCACTTATATATAACAACATGAATGAATATATTATACTGTTTGTGCTTTCGAGTCCTTTTGGTTGGTCCCAATGAACAATGTAGAATTCCTTGACGTATAGTCAGACGATCCGTTGTGCTGTGAATACAACCAACCTATTGTTGAACCAGATCTTCACCGGGTTCAGTTATTGGGTGCCGGGTAAATGACCCCAGTGTCTCGTGTAACTGCACAATTAATAGGCGTCAGGAACCTAGACAGAATCGAGCAACAACAATCTCCTGCCTGACAATAGCCTGAATGTTCTGAAATGTGTCGTTCCTCAATCTTTCCTAGCACTTCCTCCTTTTTTCCGCTCTCTTGCCCCCTCTCCCCTCCCACTCTTCCCCACCCCCTCCATCCTCGCTCTCTGGAGAGAACAAAACAACAAAAGCAGACCTCCTCTAATTTGTCCCGCCAAAAAAGTGACAATCCTCCTTGTTTCCCTCCGAAGCAGCACAATCCAATTCATCAGTCAGCCAGCCAAGCAACGCCTACTCTAGGCTTGAAACAGGCCTGGGTTGTGGGGAAGGGAGGGGGGTTAGTGGAGGGGGTTGGAGGGAGGGAGGGAGGAAGAAGGTCTGAATGCAAGTCACAGCCAGGAAATATTATGGCGCCACTCTCGGCTCAGCCTCCCTTTCATTAATCTTTAGTGGGAGGGGGCTTCGAATCACCGCCACACCACTTTTCCTTTTTTTGTTTTGTGTTGTGTGAGCAGCACTAGTCTTCTCCGATGCCCTCAGAAACACGGGCTGCTCCGGTCTTGCGCTCAACGGATCAAAGCCTCTCCAGGAATAATACTACCAACTGTACAGGGTCTTCCACAATAACACTGAAACCGTCCTGGAGTTAGCCCATGGGGGACCAGAGGAGCACTTTGTGTCGAGATGTCACTTTATCTCTTCAGCCTCGTCACAGAGATAATGGGCATCAAAAATGTGGCATTAAATATCCCGACAGGTATGCTTTCCTGCGTGAGACTTACAAAAAAAAATTCATTATTTCCACACGAAAATGATGGCGCGATATTGTAAGTTCCTCTCCTGCTTGGCTTCGCAACAAAGTCCGATGCGATAGGCGATGTGAGCCAGGTCGAAAATGCGAAATGAACGTCGCGAGTCCCAAGTCGGCGCGCCAGATGCCACTACGGGACGGCTGCTGCAAACTTGAGCTCCAAAGTCGCCTCGTTACTTCACCTGCCTTGCATTACAGGTTTAAATGCCTTCCAGGACGGGAGTGCGTGATGTCAAGGAGCGTGCGTGAAGGATGGGAAGAGTTCGGCTTTTTTTTAAAAATCCCTCCATGGGTGACTGCTCTTTTTCCCAGAATGCGAGGTTGGAGTCAGATTGTTCCGCTCCTAAAACGCGAAGGCAAATGAGCTCGCGCGTGAATATCAATTACAGTCACCCAACTTGCGAATTTTCGATTTGATCAACCGCACAAAAAATAACCGTGGCATGGTTTTCCCAGATTGAGGCACGTCCTTGCATTTAGTCTATAAATATGTGGCATTAGCACGCCCGAGTAGGCAGCTGCCATTCAACCCAGATTACAGGTGTCTACTCGGTCGTTCAACACCGTGCAATTCATATCGCAACCGCTCGCTGTGGTAAATAACATGTGGACATAACGTGAATATTATGGATGGCTAGTAAAGCGGTCTAATTTTTTCCCATGCAGGTAAAAGAGGAGTTCTTTCCTACAAGGTGCTTTTTTGTTTCATGTACACAATTTTAACCTACAAATGGGATTAGGTTGAAGGCAAATTACAACTATCCGTGTTAATAAGTGCCATTTTATAACGATACAGGTTCCGTAATTTTATATGCGAGTGATTGCTTGCATTTTTTTACTATATAAATATCTGCTAAATTTGGGTGGTTCATTCATTTTACCCTAGAATTAGCACCAGATCCTTTCAATAAAAACTTGTCCCAATTGACTCAATCTAATACACAGAAAATTTACTTTTATGAGTTGCATTGTTGATTCAATTGAAGGGATATTTTACCCAAAGATAGTCTGTAAAATTCAGTGTGTAAGCACGTGGAATGTGGAAAATGCATGTCTACTGTACCCTATTTAAGCAATTTCAGGCTATACTTACCATGAAATAATGTACTCAAGAGGCGCCTCACACACACAAAAACACACTACCATCACTATGGGCTTCAAACGCTTCGAACTTGAGCTGTCGCCGATTCTAATAATCTAGGAATTCCTAGTAATATGTGCTACAAGCCTATATTCGAATGTGTAGTCAACCTTACATCACTGTAGGGAAAGTGGCAGTTACAGTACCTTGAAGTATCCCACTACTTCCGATGAGTGCGACAGTGCACAAAATGAGCACTTGCAGGCAAGTTATGCTGCTTTTTGAGATGCCTTGTGGCATGCCTCGTCTCATCTTGTTTACAACCCCAAGTTCTCCTCCGAGCCATTTGGGACAAAATAAACCGTAAAGGCATTTGCGGTTATTGAACAGTGCATAACCCAGATCGTTTGAGCCCGCTTCTTTCCCCATTCGCCTCCCAACATACCACACACATTTCTCCCCCTGTAAAAACCTTCCTCGTTAGCATTTCTCCTCCAAAAGAGAACCTACCTCCCCTCCATTATTATTGTTATTCGTTTTCTATGTACACCGCTGCTAAAAGGCTGAGTGCGTCCACTGAAGCATAGATTCGCAAACGGCACAATGCGGCGCGGCCTCCAGAAAACGGTAGTGACAGAGTGGCTTATCGGATTGCCAAAGGATCGCCGCGAAAAGTAGGACGTGGACACAATCGCGGAACGGAATGCAAATGAATCCTACCCCATAACCGCTGCTTGGCTGCCGTGTATGACTTATTCCGGTGCAGGGCCGATGCTTTTCCACCCCCCCCCCCCTCCCTACCACCCACTATATACCCTCTCCCAGCCTCACCGAAATCCTCCTCCGCTTCCATGTTCCCACGGCTCGTTAACGGTACACATTTATCTTCATACGCCCGCAGATATCTATGCCACGGGTCATTTATTCTAGACCTGCGGCAATCCTCAATCCAGCTGAACCACTATGACAAGGCCGACTCTGCAGCTATGCCTGTTTGATGTCCTATTAGCGAATATTGGTGCCCGACCCAATTTACGCAGCAGGTCGGCCGATTCTCCATTTTATAACCGCCATGCTGTAGCGCAATCAAATTGAATAGAAATTTTACGTCACCTCCGGACATTTTACTCATTACGCGGTACATTACGCGCCGGACACGCCTATCAAACGGGTACAGCCGTGTTTTAAAATACATGTCATCTTTTTTTTAAAATATACCGGTTGCGGTTGGTGCAGGCCCGCCTCCCTGCACTAAAACGTCCGTCATTTGAGGTGCTCACGATTGCGCTTAAACCTTCCGTTTGCCGCGATTACTTGCATTCCTATCTTCCTGCAAGCTCACATAAAATCGGATTCATTTCACGGAGGTGATCATTTGCAATAATACGAGTATTATCCGGTTGAAACTTCAAGCTGCAGTAATATAATTATTTTAATTACACCTTATGGTTCTATAAAAGGGACAAACCAGCATTTAGTCACAGCCAGCATGACTACATTCCCCAGGAGAACCTAGTAATTATGCACGTAACTAATCAAAATAGGGAACCCGAATCTAGAAACAATACTAGCCATTACCAGATATGCCTGTGCAATAAAAAAAGTAGGCTACACAATTACAGTAACAAACTGAAATTTAAATTCCATGCTTTCAATGGTCCTTCAATGGAACCGTGACGTGGGTCTTTTAGGACCCCATCCGTATTTTAATTTTTACTAATTTTTATATAATACTTTTCAATGTATTGACTATATACAATCATTCTTTGAACAATGCCTAAAATGATCCCTAATTCAAAATACACGTGCACTTCCTGTTATATACTTTTAAAAATGACAAAAGTTCATTGTAATTATAATTATAATGCATTTTAATTCCTTTGGCGTCCTAAAAGACCCCACGTCACGGTTCCAGGGTTAAATTAACATGTACTGTAGGCTATACTTACTATGTAGGCTGTCTTTAATAAAACAAAAAGGTAAAAATTTAAACGAAGTGTTGAGGGGAAAATCACAAGTTTTGTATGAAACACGGTATGAATATACTGCACCTATATTCTCAAACATCAAACTGCACTCACTGGAACCTTTTATCAGGTAGGACGACTTACAAGTCGAAAGACACTTACACTCACAAATGAAATTCGAAACTAATATGATAATAGGCACAAAACAGACCTTGGTGTTAACATTAATGAAACTAAGCTTACTTTTATCACTAATCTGCCAACTGTATAGGCCTTCCAAACTAATTAGGTTCCATAACAGTAAGATTCATTGACCAAATGCCCTGTTTTGAACATTTATGCTCTCGAACTGAACTGCAGAAGTTCTCCAGGGGGAGGATTCACAAAAGAGCGCAAGGGGATACACCTGCGTAAGTTTAGTTCATTTTTCGCCACCGGGGCAGTGGCGCTGCGAGTTGGATTCACAAAGCAGCGCAACTACTTACCACCAGGCGGATCTCTGCGCCTGGTCGGGGGGTACGTGTAAGTGGGAGAAGTGACATGGCTCCTATTTGGACCGGAGCTAGAAGTCGAAGATAGACCTCACCCAGCCTTTACCCAGATAATCCGGGATCGCATGTGGACCCCCCGTTACATGCCGGCCATGGGTAGGCCTACTCACGGCGTAAAATCCGGCCGACGCGACGACACTTG
>JYFJ02003433.1:0-41756 GCA_000934665.2 Catajapyx aquilonaris | reverse complement strand
GGAAACTGATATCTTAAAATGGAATATGCCAAAAAAATCCAAAAAATATGGGCGAATTTATTATGTAGTTTCCAAAATGAAGGCTACTTCCCCATTATCTTGGAAATATACTAGGGATGGAAGCCGCCTTAAAAAACCCGCGTAGATGTCACACTAGGATGAGGATGACGTCACCTTCTCGTGCATAGCATATGGGGCGGTACTATGGGGCTCAAATTGTTTTGGCCACTTTATCCTGGTCTTGAAGCAACCCTTCACACAGGCCCCACGATGAGCAGGTGTGTGTGAAGGGTTGCTTCAAGAGCAGGATAAAGTAGCCAAACAATTTGAGCCCCATAGTATGTGGCTCTCTCAAGATGCAACTCGGGTTTGTAGGCCTTGCGACGCTTCAGCCCCATCTTGTGCATGAATCGAGAGCAAAACCAATGGTGCCATATCCAGTGATTTTCACCTAGGGCGCTATTTTTAAACCCCCACCCAGAGTGCATTATCGAGTGGGAGACAAATGGTTAACTAATGTGCCAGTAAAGCAGACAGCACCTCCTAGGACCTGGATTGGTAGTATTTTTTCATGCTCCTAATAGGTTCTATCCTTACATCAGCACCAAGAAAAAGCACAAAAATTATACTTGCAAATCACAAACATGCTATAGATCGGTCGAAATAAACCTAGGACCTGGATTGGTAGTATTTTTTCATGCTCCTAATAGGTTCTATCCTTACATCAGCACCAAGAAAAAGCACAAAAATTATACTTGCAAATCACAAACATGCTATAGATCGGTCGAAATAAGAACGCAACCGAGTGTGACGCACAGGATGCAATCCTGGAATGAGACGTGATATGTGCGTAAGCACGATATGATCAGTTGTAGGTTACACTTATTTCTGACACTGGCATGGCCATACATATCACTTCTGATTCCAGTATTGCATCCTGTGCGCCACGGCGATGCACACTCGGTTGCATTCTTATGTTGACCGATCTATAATGCCATATTCTGTAACCTCAAGCCACAGAGGGGGGTGACCAACTGTTTATCCCAGTTTGGGAGCTGTAATTAATTTTAATGGGGGAGAGGGGGTGAAGGGACTGGATGGAGGGTAGTGACCATTTTGAAGAGATGGCTGCAGCTGCTTGGTATTAATGTCAGTTGCTTATTATTACCACTACCAGCAGCTAACTTGGCATCAAGTTTGAAAATTGTTGCTTGTGTGTCACAGCAAAAGGTAGGCACACCAAACAATTAGTCGAGTGCCCCATGGGGTGGGTGCAGCTGAGTTGTCCTGATTTTTTGGGGATAATATTGCTAATTATGTACCTACCTTTTGACCAAGGTAGTACTGGTTGGACTGTTCCAGTAGAAAAAAACTGGCTATGGATTACATGGAAATCCACAAAATACCATAAAAGCCACAAGTGATCTAATTCGTTCATTTATCCTTTTCAGGAAATATGCAGCAGTGGCATTTATCACCTGCAACCGCTTTGAAACAAGCAAGCGTAAGTTGCAGTATCTAACCTTTGACGATTTTTACCATTGTGCCAATGCCATGATGACCCACTGGACCAGCAGTAGGGATCATTCCCCAGACACAGAGTTGGACCGGGAATTTCTGATGTACTTGAGGGACCTTCGTGTCCTGCTTGACAAGGAAAAGGAACACCGCCATCTCGTGTGTGCTCGGCTTCGAACCCAAGTTACTGAAAAGACCTTTTCAGAAGTAGATGGGAACTTCAAGGTGTACAGTCGGACACTCATCAACATAGCATATAGCCTCAATCACAGTAAGGACCTGAGAGACTTCTTTGTGGATCTAGTTGAAAAGTATGTGGAACCTTCAAAGCAGCTACAATGGTCAGTGGAGGAAATGAGCACTTTTTTACGTGTCTACACGGAGACTGCTCTTGACTTAGATGTCCTCAGAGGGTGAGTGTATTCTTATATCAATGGATGCCACTACATGCAGTTACAAGTAAACCAAATTGGAGTATTGGGTGGAATTTTCGTCATACTACTAGTTACTTTTAACTTCCAAGTACCATAGCATTACACTGTTACTAATAAGTTAAAAGTAACTAGTAGTAGGGGAGGTGTAGATGGCCGAGATGGTAACGTCTCGGCTTGCTGAGTGAAAGGCCCCAGGTTCGATCCCCGCCTGGGGAACTTTCCTTTCACCTGCGTCATGAGGGTCTCTGACCTGCACCAAGGAGGTGTCTGGCAACCTAACCTCCTGGGGAACAGCACATGACCCCTTTACCGACATTGCACTTGCACCACATGTTCCCTCTCCAAAAATCCCTATCCCTACCCTGCATCCTTGACTCCTTGCACCGGTGAATGAAGTTAATATATGAAAATGGAGTGAAATGGTGGTATTCCACCCCCCCTAAAAAGGCTCAGCCTTATCACGGGGTAACATTAAAAAAAACAAAAAAAAGTAACTAGTAGTACGACGAACATTCCACCCATTATCTGCAAACCACATCTTAAGCTATTATTGTCACACTAGTGCACTCGTAGCCAAAATTTGGCAAAAGCTGCAATGAGGAAGACAATGGGAATGAAAAAATGGTATGAGAGGACTCGCGGTAAGACGGGGTTGAAAAATTTAGTGGCATTGAATCAATCGACATAGCCTACTGTATACCTCTGGAATCGGACATGAGAAAAGTATTCATAAAACCTCGCAATATACAACATTCTGTGTAAACACTCGGTTGTTGGAGAGCAATGTTTCGTGTTGAGCAGTAGGAGTAGTGAACACTTTGACCTGACCTGTGTTGCGAGACCGGGACAGTGCCACATGCAGCTGGCCATGCGAGAAGACAGGTTCATCCAGGTAAATGCCTACTTGCTCAAAAGTCTGGCTCTGCGACTTGTTGATCGTCATGGCATGGGCTGGGATGATAGGAAACTGGCGACGTTTCAGAACAAACAGCATATTGATGGGAGCTAAGGTAATTCAGGGCAAGAAAACGACATGACCGCAATTGCATTCCGACACTATTTCGGCAGCAATGAAATGAGCGTGGAGCCCAGTGATCAATAAGCGACTGCTGTTGCAGAGTCCTTGTTTGGGATCCAGATTTCTGGAGCAACATCACCACGACTTCTTGTTTGAGCAACAACTAATGCGTGGGCAGCGCGACCCTACTCTCCACTACGCAGTGAGCCAGTGACCCACCCACCAAGCAACCCTCCGTCCCCCCCGCAGGCTACCTACCCAGCCACCCTTCCCCTTGCCTCATGATTTAGTGGAGTGACCAGAAGGTGGCAGCACTCACCAAGGCCTCCTCCCTCCCTCCGCCCCACCCACCAGAGCATTCCAGACAGAGCACGAGACAGAGGGTGAAAAAAATAAGGCGATTATTTTAGGGGGAATTGAGAATGCACTAGTTCACTGCTTATCTTGAAATCATTCAGGATTGAGCCTGTGATGGTAGGCAACTTGTAGTACAACATTTCTGAGAGATTAATAAGATGACTTGTATGCAGTGCAGCCAGATCTAAATGTCCTGTTTCTTTACAGAAAGTCTGACCTGAAGGGTGTGTGGAAGCAGTACATGGATGGAGTCAGTGCATGTTTGATGAAAATGTATCATTCTTAACACAATGCATCAGGAAGACATGGAGATGCAGCAGTAATGTTCTTTTGCTTGGGAAGAAATACACTAGGTTCAAGAACCCTAGCTTTCATGTGTCAATGATGAATTGCCAGAGTATCTCCAGGGGGAAGCACAAAACACCAAACTGTTACGACTTGGCATTTGCACTTCATCCTGCCAGTCATCCCGCCCATGCTCATGTACAGTGTTGCACATATATCGAGGCATATTACTAGCAACATTTTCCGAAGCGGCAGAAGAAGGAATCTTGCTCGCCCGGCTTGAAGTATCCTTATCTTCAATTCGTTCTTGTGCCGCTTTGGAAAATGTCGCTAGCAGTATGCCTTGATTAATGTCCAACACTGTAGTATCAGCACAGTATAATCACAAGACACTTTCACATGCATGTGTTACAAGACAGGGTATATAATAATATTCTGACTGTAGTGCTTGGGCTTTACAGAGAAGAGCTACTCTACTGTACAACTCGGTACAACTTCAACAAATAGACAATCTAGGCTTGATTGGGGCACTACCCATAACTATTATTTAAAAAGAAGGTGAAATAAAACAATAAAAGTACACCAACTTCTTCTTTATGGGTCACAATGGATGGGTCACAAGCAAGTCACATCCACCACTTATACAACTAAATTTATAGTACTTGTTCTGACAAACGGAACGGATTCAAGTCATTTTCACTACACAACACTCAAGTCTTCACCCTTTTCTGCTGCCTAGCCCGGTAGATGTCGTTTACTGGAGGGGTGTTGAAGGAATCCTCATCTTCACTCTCATCTCCTCCCATCCCAACTCCCCCTCCAACCCTCCTTTTACGCTTGATACCATCACCATCCTCCACTATCCAATGGACAGACTTGGCCAGGTCAAAAAGGCGGGTGTCACCTCCATTCTCTGATGGAGCAGGGGCTGCTGGAAGGAGATTTGCGTGCAAATCGGTTTTGGTCTGCAGATGGGGGGTTGGTGGAACAGGAGTCAACCTTTCCTTCCTGCTTTGCTGCTGTATCTCTTCTTTGCGTTTCGCGCCTACAGAAAATGAGGATAGGAAAAGGTAGGAGGACAAATAGAAAGGGATGCCAAAAGAAAATATTTGGGTGTCAATTGGTGGGAGTTGCACATTAGGCAACTCAAATTAAACAGTAGAATATGTTGGGGAAATTTGATTTTCAGTTTTAAGAAGGCAAGTGTGTTGAATCCCTGAAACATATTTAAGGCGGCATGGCAGTTGTGATCACATTGAAAGTCAAATGAGTGGTACACTTGATGTGAGTGTGCTCTGCAACAGTGTTTCGTTACCTAAGCCATTTCCTTTACCTATTTCTTCCATAACTCCCATACCACCTTAGGGTGGGTTGCATAATCAAAAGTATGAGGTAGGTGCCAAAAGTTTCTGGCCTCACTATGTTCCAGGGGTGATGGATATAAAACAATGGTAGTGTCAGGCAGCGCTATTCATGAGTGGACTAGTGTACAAGTTTCTGCTTGCAAATTGCATCACACATTTGAGTAAACTTAATTTCAGTCAGACGAGTTGCAGCATTTCAGATCATGTTGAAAATCGAGTACCAAGAGGAAAGCCTTACTCTCAGTGCTCTTGAACAGAGACTCTAACTTTGAGGAGCATGACTAACCATACTACAGCCCAGACCTGGCCCCCAGTGGCTTTTACCTCTTTTCAAAACTCAAAAAATATATTCCAGGAGGAATAAATGAAGAGTTGCAGGAGGCAGTTTATAAGCACTTGCAGACAAAACTTCTGATAATTTTTCCAATGGGATTGTTTGCTAATCCAGAGATGTAAGGAGTGTGATGTAGTACAAGAAGACTAGTATTGAAAAATGACACTGTCATTTTATATCCATCACACCTGGAACATAGTCAGGCCTGAAACTTTTGCTGCCTAACTCGTATATCTAAAACAAATGGTTGATGCCGGTTATTCATTTTTTCTAATGTTGTTAACGACACTGAATAACAAGAATAGAGGACTTGTTTTATATCTAAGTACTACTGATCAGTGATCACATGTGGGCCTTAATGCCACTTGTTATAAATGCATAGCAGTAGTAGTACTAGGGAATTTGTCATAGCGCATGCAATAATAGAGCCAGCATACTGTATGTGCTGTGTAATGACATGGCGAAGTACACTTTATTTGCAGATTTTAGTAGCCAATTCCTAGCTATAGAGTATATGCTATTATCATTTAGCGAAAAATTATGATGCACATTACGCTGTTTAAATCAATAACTTGCACAACTTGCATTACTCTTGCATGCAAAATACTTGGGCTATGTCACAACTAACAGGCATCTAACCAGTCACCTAGTAACTTTGGGGTGGACTTCAACAAGAAAATTTATGAGCACTGTGCAGTAAGACCCGCAAAAAACATGCATGTGTCATGTAGTACAAAATTATTTTGTCTAATATGAAGTTTTTAAAACCGGTGGTTTTTGGTCATATAGGGCCGGTTTCACAAACCCCGGTTCTTTCGGAAAATCCCTGCAAATAGAAAAGGGATTTTCCAAAAGTTGCGTTTTATCAAAACCAGGCTTTGTCAAACCTGCCCTAAAGGTGCGTTTACATGTGGGAGATTTGCTTAGATTTGCATCTCCGGATATGAAATCCTAACAAAAGCAGTGATTTGGGCCAAAAGTAGCAATTGCGTTTAAGAAGGGAGGGCATCGGAGATGACATCGCTCAGGTCCACGCTCAGGTCTGGTTCAGGTCTGTTTGAAATAGGAGATGGCGATGACATCACCACACCATGCCAACAGTACAGTTACTGGTTACAAGTACAGGTTACTGTACTGTTGGCATGCCGTGGCGATGCACATCGCCAGCATGTAAACACATGGGCGATGCATAAGCGCTATCGCTTGCGTCATGACGTCAGAACCGCTACAATTCACGTGCGATCACATTGCCCGTGATACAAATCTCCAATCAAATCTCCCACATGTAAACGCACCTTTACGGGCAGTCAAAAAATAAAAACTGCTGGCAAATTGTTTTTGAATCTCTACCATGCAAGTGGTTTCAAAATATCAGGCATCATAGAGGATTAGCATATAGCAACTAGGTATACTTCCAGGGAGAGGGGGACATGTGGTCTGGTGGTTATGCCACTGGCCAACCAAGAGAGAGATCTGGGATTCAAATCCCTACCCAGTCACCTACATTTGGTCAAGTCTTATTTTCCACCTTTCACCCAACATGTTGAAGGGCTCGGGGAAAGAACCAGGTAGCTCCACTTTTCATGGAAAATGAGTTAATCATGGGATCCTATGAAGAAAAAAACTGTCCATAGTTTAGTCAAAGAATCATGTACGTCCAAGCTTTCCTCGAGACATGAAATGTCGACCTTTG
Organism: Catajapyx aquilonaris; assembly: GCA_000934665.2. NCBI lineage: Eukaryota > Metazoa > Arthropoda > Diplura > Dicellurata > Japygidae > Catajapyx > Catajapyx aquilonaris. Next base: position 34,753 of record JYFJ02003433.1, on the reverse strand, counting down.
ACATCAATGATGTCCATCCTTGCAAGTCTGGATACCTCCGTACATGCCTCCATTGCTGGTTGCTGCAGTCAGGCGCTCGCACCGCCAAATAGTAGCTCAACCGCCTGACTCCGGCAACCAGCAATGCAAGAATGCACAGGGGTATCCCCACTTGAAAGGATGGAGATCGTCGATGTCAAAGGTCGACATCTCCGAAACAGATCGTCGCTGGTCCTTCAGACCCATTCCCAGCTTCTTCCATACGCACACCCTACCACCCGTTGAAATTACTGTTTTCAAATTAAGTTTTTTTTGCCGTGCACCCCTGTCCCCAACAACCGGCCTTTCCATTAGATTCCCCATCCCAAGAAACCGCTAAGTACCAAAAATCTCGCCGATAGCACTAAAGATGATAGCTTCTTCAGGGCCTTTCATAAAATGTTCTATTTTTTGATCTTTTGACCCCCATATCTCAAAAACACTTGAGATCGAGGACATCTCCGGAAGAGTGCTTTCTTTCTAGCAGGTGCAGAAGCTGATAAAAAATTATTTGAACATGAAGGTCGCTTAGCACTTCGAGAGGCTCCCGTGCTGTTGGTTGTTTGGTGAAAGAACCAGGTAGCTCCACGGATTTTAAAATTTATTTACTTATGATTTATTTGGTTACCGGCTTACTACTTAATATCATTTTAATAGCCATTGTGAGTAGTTCACCTGTATTTATTTTTACACTTCTGGTGTGAAATCTGAATTTTTTAGACAAATTTTTGCAGTTTTCTCAAATCTTGACAAAATGGAGCCACCTGGTTCTTCCACCAAGCCCCTCAATTGCACCCTCTTCTCTGCCCAAGGCCAAGAGAAAAGGTCTGAATTCTCGAGGGTCCGAAATGACTTGAAAACTACCCAGGAGTGCTCCTCTTTGGGAACCCTCCCCCTTCCCTCAACCACAGCATACAAAATACTACAAAGTAATACAGAATCTGAAAAAAATCCTAGGTTGGCAGCCACCCACTTACTATTTTTAAAGCACTACCAAACGTAATCAAGTAACAGCTACAGATCTTGAATGTTTTCTCATGGTAAGGCATTCACTTAAGCGCCACAATGCACATTACTGCACATAAAACTACACCAGAAATGGAAAAGCTTTATGCTCTCACCTGGCTCATTCATATTAATCCGGTTGAAAAGTTCCATAAGACGGTCAGTTATAACAAATGGCCCATGGAAGCAGTTGGGTGGAGGGAGTAGAGTGCAGAGATGAGCAGCAGCAGGGGGCATAGGGAAACTTCCTCCAGGCACAGAGTGCTCTCCAGGCAAGGGTCTTGACTTGGGCTTGAATGGGATCATTTGAGACAGGTCTGGGCGAGGAAGGTTCTGTGATGCCTCCTCCTCCTGCAGGATCATTTCCAGAGGAAGATTGGGCGTAGTCAGGCTCTTCACTGAACGTGCTACATCTGTGTAGCCTATGGCTCTGAAGAGAAAAATAGGTGGGTGATTTCTGTTATTCAAAAGCAAATAAACAATGTCCACAAACCTAAGTTCAGCAGCACTGCAGGGGTAGAGGTCAAGAAACTTGTACCTATCGACTAGTTGAGCTGTCTCTTTCCCTTCAAACTCCTTGATCTGCAACAATTTTACCAGTATGTTACATTCAATGGCATTGTTCAGTATGTAAGGTGTCACCAGAAATTTCATTCTGCACACATCCACATCTTATTCATTAAATGTCACATGGTGCCACTAAAAGCCATGCTATGTTTGACATCTTCCATTATCATAGTTGAGTTTGATGGTTTTGAACAACAGCTTGTAAAGTGTTTATGGAAATTTTGCAGCAGAAAACCTCTTGGTCTTAATTATTGCTTTTGCTCCTCCAATAAACCATATTCTACAGCAAAAGTATGTGTGGAAGTTACCATCACAACAATCACAAAGCGGTAAACTCAAATATCCCTGTATCAGTGAATCTCCTTCATGAACTCCTCTCAGATTTCCACTGTGAAATTGCAGCATAAACTCTACATTCTTCCCATATTATAATTATAATTATAATTATAATTATTATAATAATAATTATTATTATTATTAGGTATTTCAGGCAGCAAGTCCTCTTTCTGCTCAATGGTATCACATTCTTGAGAAACAAAATGGCTAATTTAAAAAAATATTTTAAACAACGTAACAATAACAGACCTTGTCTACAACAATACTCCTTCTCTTCTCCACCTTGACAATGCTGCTGAGATCCCCAATGTTGCACTCAAACTCCAGGAACTTGTTCCATATCTCAACTGACTTCTCTGGCGGCAGGCAGTCAGATGTCAATACACGTTCAAACAAAACACGAGTGTTGTTGTCTTCTGTGAATGAAATTAGTCAGAGTAGGATGACATTCCTTCAGTTCTTCTAATAGTACAGTATTGAAAGTGTCCAAAAAGGTAGGAGAGAACATTCCACATAATTATGACAACTTGCTGTAACAAACAATACCTTACATGACACATTCATGTGGCAGAACTATTCATACCTGCTCTGTCAGAGAAAACTTGAGGCTCAAATTGGATACTATCACAAATCCAGTAGTTCGTCTCCAGAATACCTCATAATGATGATGATAATAATAATTAATAAAGTAATAGTAGACTTACTCCCTATTTCATGTAAGTTCACTTCTGGTAAAGGGCAATTCAGCACTTAATGAACCAACAATAGGAAGCCGTTTTTAGAGCTTGTGACACCACCGTGGCTATATAGGGTGAAGGGAAACTTGCGCCAAATCACCAGGTAGACTGATAGTACTTCCAAACCTAATATAGGGATGTGCAATTAGTTTTTGGCACAGTTGCGTAGTTAATGGCTACACCGCCTTTAAAGTGTCGAGGGCCATATGGTAAAATATGAGGTAAAAATGACAAATGCATGGGTGTCGTACCCGGATTCTTACTTGACGGGATTTGATCACCTATTAAGCCTGTTTCACAAACTCTGCGTTGCGAAAGTGGGGCGTTTGGGCCTCCCGCTAATCGCACGCAGAAGTCCACCCGGCGTGTGGAGCGCGAAAAACTTGCGAAAGGCTATTCGCAATGCTGCGTGCGATGGTCGAGCATGGGAGTTGCGTTGGCGTCCAACAGGGTGGACTTTCTGCGTGCGATTAGCGGGAGGCCCAAATGCCTTGCTTTCACAACGCCGAGTTTGTGAAACAGGCTTTACACATGGACAATGTGTTACGGACCCAAGGCTGGATTATTCGGAGGCCCTCGAGATGGCTTTTGCTTCTTAATAGCTGGCGGAACAGATGCGATGTCACGAAACGTTTACGGCACCATACGCATTAACTGTGCAATGGCACCCAAAACTAATTGCACATCCCTATATTAGTTTTACGAGTACTATAAGTCTACCTGGCGATTTGGCGTGAGTTTCCCTTCACTCTGTATATTTATAACATCATATCATGTCTCTCTCTTCACAACAAACTGACTATTTTACCCAGCTTTCATTTCTGTTAGATTTTGCACACAAGTAGATTGGTCAAGCCTAAGGAAGGGACCGATATTTGAGGCTTCCAATTGAAATAGTAGATGAACATCGCTAATTATTTGTATAAGTACTTAACAAACCAATACTTCAAAATGATACATTTTGGTATGGCAGTAGAAGGGGGAGGAACTAATTGTTGGCTTGTTGGCCTTGTATGAGGGCTGTAAATAAAATAGTGGCAACTATTTAATTACTTGGGACTGGAAATACATGGCAACTTTAAACTTTCAGAGTCCTTCAGCATAGTCATCAGCATTATTGTGTAACACTCGTCATTAGCGATGTGGAAGTTGAAGGATGCCATTGACAGCCCTGTTTGTTGCTGTTGTTGTTTCGTATAGAGCGGTCTAAAGCGCGAAGAAGGTCTGGGATAGTCATACCCAGATGTTACTTGAGAATGTTCAGGATAGTCATACTCGACAAGCCTGTCTCACTGACTAACTCACGAACTGTCTACCTCCGATCGTTCTCCATCAATGTGGAAACAGCAGCCACTTGTTCCTCACTTGCATTTGGATGGGGCTCATATGTCACGTTTTGCCTTCCCTGACGGAAGGCTCTTGTCCACCTTGCAACTGTTCTATATGGCAATGCATGTTCCCCACAAGCCTGTAAAAGCCCTTCATGACAAATTATCAATTTTTAACCAGCACCTTTGCTCAAATTTGGAAAACATCACCTTTAGACCGGTTGATCGCACAAGCTCATGTTATACTCTTTACTGCGCATGCGCATATTGAGGTGGGACGATCCATTTTTTAAATATTGTTTAGTGTACCCCGTGATAGGGCCCGAGGCCCTCTTGGGGGTGGGGGTGTGTGTGGAATACCACCATAGGGGGACTGGGAGGGGATGGGCAAAGTGCAAGTGCAATGTCATTGCTTGGTCATTTTGTGAACTCCCCCGGGTGAATTAGTCTAGCGGAGATTCCACCCGTGATGAAGCCAGAGATGGCCAACTCTGCACGAGATGAAGTAGGGAACCCTGGGCTGGGATCGAACCCAGGACCTTAACATGCATGGGCACATACGTTAACACAGCACCACTCCATCTCCCTGGACGATCCCATTATGTCATGAGGTTAGATCAAGACCCACCCTATCTGTGACATAAGCGATATAAACTTCCTACATTTCACTGATTTTCTAGAGATGTGTTGCCACAATTTTATTTACAGCCCTCATATGTTATTATAGTTGAAATAAACTAAAGGAACTTGGGCTGCAGGACTTGTAGGTTGGGTGAGCCCTTATCCTCTTTCAAGGTCAATCATAGGTCACTTGTTCCCTTACATGTGAAAGATTAATGCACCTCTTCTTCACATGTTCATTATGGCATGCCACCCGATGGCAATGCACAGTACATGCTCAGAAACCAGAGAGGGCATCCTTTGAAACATAGAGGATTCTGGGCCACTGGGGATGACACGGTCAGAAAGTAATATGGAAAAGGAATTTATGGGTCACATGCTTGCTTTCGCTGTGCTTAGATTCCACGTGCTTCGTGATTTCGAGAATTCGACATGACAAAAACGATATATTACCATTTAGGTGTGAGAGGTAGTCAATGTAGCACAGGATGTATTCTGGGTTGTCGCCAAACTTCTTCAGACCAAGCTCAAAAATCCGGAAGGCCACATTCTTATCTTTGGAGCAGTAGTATTCCATCAGTGCTGCAGCTACATAAGCATGGCTCTTTGACCTTTGGTCATCCCTGGACTTCTTAAATACATTCCTTGCCGACTTGATCCCCTCTGCCCTCCTTGCAAACTTCATATATTGCACATAAGCCTGATTTTCCAATAAGAAAAAAAAGTTTTAAAAGTCACAACCCAATGATTGCTACACCAATAAAAACTGATTTATTAAAAATTACCAGCGTGGGATCAACCTCCGGAATCTCGATCAGCTTGTTGTAGATCTGGTGCACTTTCTCGTACTTCATCCGGCCTTCCTCAAAATCAGCATATGCAAAGTACAGGAGCATGTTCTTGTTCAAAATCCCAGCTGTGGCCCGATCATACATGGCTGCTGCTTCATCACTGAATGTCTTGGCAGCGTTTACATCCTGGGATTAAGGCAATGTTTCAATATAATTTGAAGGAAGCCTTCGGTGAATGTTGTTACATTGCTAACAACAGCACTTTACATAGAAAACATTAGACCTGAGGTTTGCATAAAAATTGTCTACATGGACTGTTCGTTTCCTTGTAACAAGATGACTAATACTATGTACAGAGTGATGCACTGCCCAAGGTCCTAGTTAATGAGAAGAAGTTTTGGATTGTTTGGCCTAGTAAACAGTTAAAAAAGGAACAACCCATCAGAAGCAAAAATTAAGAACATATTCACTTTAAACTGGTTTCCAGGATAAACAATTGATAGCTTACTCCCTTGATCTGGGTACTTGAGAAATGCATATCTCTTACAAGACAACATAAATAGTAATAATAATAACAACTCCATAATAATACATACTGTATAGTGTATACACAGAATTCTGTCCATCACATACTGTATCTGTGTCAGTGAAAATCCCCTAGAATGCTTGGTTATCAGCTGTAAACCTAGCTGGAGGTCAGATTGGACATGCATGGCTTGCATGCCATTGCCTGATGAACGTATGCAACCTTGTCAAACTGATGTCATGCCTGCATCCAGCTGGACAGGCAGCTGATAAGGAAGCAGTACGTGTAATTTCTACTGAATGAGAACTAGTTATATTTTTGGATAGCGAAGTCTGATGTACACCTGCGAGCATAAAGATGGAGATAGCAGGCCCTCCCCTTCGGCAGGCTGATCTGCCAATATCAGCTATTACGGTATCAAATATACTATCATAAATACACGAACACACGCCTGAAGCAGCTAACTCGGTCCAAAAAGAGTTCATTAATTTGAGTCTGATAAAGATGGGTCAAAAAGGGCATGCCGTCTCCATCTTTATGCTCGCGGGGGTACATCCAGGGGTAGTAAAAAGAGTACTTGAAATTCAAAGACATTCTGAAACACCTCCCCCCCCCCTCCCCCACCCAATGCATTACCCTGGAACTACACGAGACTCCTGGACTCCTGGTAAAGTTGGCTGCCCATGCATCAGTTATCATAAATCACGTCTGTCATGTCATGCTTGTATAAAATTTGGAAATGAGCAGCGTATGCCACCTACACATTCCTTCCCAACTTCTAGCACACAGTTGCAAGTTGACCTCAGGAGAGATAACCAGCCCGGGAACACTTCTATCCCAGGCCAATAGAAAAAGCTGTGCTGTTATCCCTTCCTGCAGTGGTGCTAATATATCTGCAATGGAATCCCGCTGTGGAACTGGCATCTCCAAAGTTCAGCGCCTCTTAAGGCACAACTATGCACTAACGCCTATAGAGCAGAGAGCTGTAGGCATTAGTGCATAGTTGTGCCGTAAGAGGCGCTGAACTTATGGAGATGTGAGTTCCACAGCGGGATTCCATTGCAGATATACTAGCACCACTGCAGGAAGGGATAACAGCACGCAAGATGGCGGTGAGTGTCCCGACCTATTCTTCTAAGACCATGGAGATAACAAATGCTGAAGTGCTCCCCTCTTATTCAGTTGCAAGCAACAAGTCACGCCAACACCAACACAACCACCACACCTCCCTCCCCAAGGACGGTCAAAGGATAACCTCTTGAGCTAGTATTTAAATGTGTGCAAATTATTGCACACTCAATTTCCCATTCCTTCTCCCCCTTCTGGGCCCTGTTTCCCCATATTGCCAATTTTTGTTTTTTTTTGTGTTTTTTTATTTATTTATTTTACCCCTTGATGTCCCTTATGGGAGCTATAGGGGGGTGGCATACCACCATCAGTTTTCTGATATATTTTCGCTTCAATCACAGGTGCAAGGAAACAGGGACAATGGGAAAGGGTAGGGATTGTTGGGGAGGGAACATGGGTGCAAGGTGCAATGTCGTAGCTAATGGGTCATGTGCTGTTCCCCAGGAGGTTAGGTTGCCAGACACCTCCTTGGTGCAGGTCAGAGACCCTCCTGACGCAGGTGAAAGGAAATTTCCCCAGGCGGGGATCGAACCTGGGGTCTTTCACTCAGCAAGCCATGACGTTACCATCACGGCCACCACACCTCCCCCATATTGCCAAATATTGTAACATAGGTAATTTATGGGCAAAAACTTTAGAGGTGGCCCAGGGGTCTTCTGAGGGTTTCTTCGGGTAGCAGGTGTCATTCAATGAGGAATATTGATACTGGTACAAGTACACTGTACTCCCAATTATCCGGGTGCGGGTTATATGTGTTGCAGATTATACGTGCATCACACAAAACAAAGGAAAATAAATAAAAGCCAGAAAAAATGTCAATATGTCTTGCACACAAAGGAATACAACATACATTTTCCAGAAGACAAACTAAAAATGTGTGGTAAATTTCATTATTTTGATTGAAGCTTATTTAAAGCTGTGTACACTATGTACAGTAGTTAATTTAAAACCTCCGGACAGCTCACCTTTATGGCATCTAGTACCATTTTCCGATTATCCGGAAACACCAGTGCAGTCATTAGCCCAGATAATCGGGAGTACAGGGTATGTACAAACTATTCAAGTGTGCGTTGGTTTGAGAGTTATGAACAATTTAACCTCGGAATCGGAAAACAGGTTAAGTGGACTTCAAAATGACTTGGCACTTATGCACGTGTTGCTCTGAGCCTCGCTGTACGCCAAACGGAGCGTCGCAGGCGCACCAAACTCGGGTGGTAGGTGCGCCTGGCAAATCCATGACGATACAAGGTGTCAGGAATCCGATACGAGTAACAAGTGACGAATGGGAGCGGTGTCTTTGACCCCCCACCCTCTGGACACCCCCGTAAAGTTAACCTGTTTTCCGACTCCCATGCGAGTTCGAGGCCACGTTGACCCCTCTGCAGGTCACAGTGATTGTCGCACCTGGGTAAAAAAAAATTGGTATTTTTCTTGTGGCGAATGCGTACCTATCCCCTGTATCACGATACCGATAGGACAAACGAGTCAAATGCGGCACTGGTTTTTCTTACCCCCATCCCTTTTTTATTTATTTTCCGATTCCAATGCGAGTTCGAGGCCACGTTGACCCCTCTGCAGGTCACAGTGATTGTCGCACCTGAACCAAACCAAAATGACATTTTTCTAGCGGCGAATTCGAACTTATCCCCGGTGTCACGAAACCGACAGCACAGACGAGTCAAATGCGGCACTGGTTTATCTGATCCCCCTCCTGGGATGTCGCCTGTAGTGCAGTAGATTATACTTGGTGTAGGTATGTGTACACAACATGCACGCCTATGTACTGTATACACAACCGGTTGGTGACACCATTAGCACCATGTAGCAGCATATGTTGCACATTGTAGCCTACGCAATTATGCGATATCTGATGCGGCTTTGGTATAAAAAGCGGTTCCACACGACATTGAGGTTTCCAGTTACTTTAATTGACCATATTCCTTTATCTGTTTTAAAATGTATCTACACTAAAAAGAAGGCATTGGAATCGGAAATAGAAAAGGGATGGGGGTAAGAAAAACCAGTGCCGCATTTGACTCGTTTGTCCTATCGGTATCGTGATACAGGGGATAGGTACGCATTCGCCGCAAGAAAAATACCAATTTTTTTTTACCCAGGTTCGACAATCACTGTGACCTGCAGAGGGGTCAACGTGGCCTCGAACTCGCATGGGAGTCGGAAAACAGGTTAACTTTACGGGGGTGTCCAGAGGGTGGGGGGTCAAAGACACCGCTCCCATTCGTCACTTGTTACTCGTATCGGATTCCTGACACCTTGTATCGTCATGGATTCGCCAGGCGCACCTACCACCCGAGTTTGGTGCCCCTGCGACGCTCCGTTTGGCGTACAGCGAGGCTCAGAGCAACAAGTGCATAAGTGCCAAGTCATTTTGAAGTCCACTTAACCTGTTTTCCGATTCCGAGGTTCAATTAAGGTTCAAGGCTGGTGCATCATTAGCATACATATCAGAGTATGACTCCCTAAAATTTTCATTGTAAATATATCTAAGAACTAACAGCTCATACAATTTGCACATTATACCAATAGCACAAGATTGAGAACTTTTCAGAAGCACAATATATTTCAACAAGGTGATTCAAACTACAAGACTAGTCAAAAACACAACTGTTGCAGTAGAACAGCTGCAGAAAGAAAGGTTTCCTAGTGATTACAGACACACATACTTAACATGAGTGGCTCAATCTTGGAAGATATCATACTGTAGGTTAAGGGTCCTAGTCTGGACAGCAGAGTTAACTTACCCATGGGGATTTTATTGTTTCCTTCTAAAAATTTTGATATGTTACTCTGGTAGTAACTTCATGAATAACTTACCTCTACTGTCCAGGCTAGGGTCCTAAGAGATTGATGGAAGTTAGAATGACCTTACCCCTTTCTCAATCAGCAGCTTGTAGCTTTGCTCCAAAAATTGTGCTGCCTCATACCAAATATCAGGATGGTGTCCCAGGCATAGAAGGCACTGCTCGTAAGCAAACATGACTCTCCTGGTGAGTAGGGTCCGATCTTCTGTCCTGAGTGGATTGGATTTCTCCCATACTATGTACTTCTTCCACAGATCCACTTGCTTCACCTCCTCTGGATGTCCAGTGGGAGGGACACTAGGGCTGTTGCGGTTCAGTCCTCGGGTCACTGCTTCAAACTCCTTGGCTACCCGTCTTGCATTCATGTAGTCTCGACTCCTCTCCGTTATCAAGCGCTCAGCTATGATGGGATTCACACCATTCTCAAATGCAACATATTCTTTCCACAGCTGCTCAATATTGGTCATCGGGTTCACAACGCCACGCTGGTATACCTATGCAATAAAATTGTTGTATATGAAATGCTGTAATTGTTGGAATATATTTGGGCAAAATGAAATTCACTGAACCTTCAGAAGTGGTCTGCAGGACACTTTCCTTTGTGACTTCCCCCCAGCACCAAACTTGGATATGTGTGCTATGACCAACAACATATACGGTGGTAACTTTCTAAACTTATTCAATTTCCTTCAAAATGTAAACAAACGAGTAGGATTTTACGCATATTAGAAACTGAATGGCGAGCTCGAGATGCTTTAGTTGCTGATGTCCGGACCACATCAACTATCTGTACCCAATTTTAATCGTAATCAGCCCTGAAAATAGACCTCCACCTGCTCACTGCATGAACATGTACTTCTTTAAAACAATGTTGTACCCCGGCCCTGTCTCCCCCAAATGGCCAAAAAGCCCAATGGGGTAAAATAAAATAAAAATAAAAAATAAAATAAATCATTCATACCCCATTATCAGCCATCGGCTCTTTAGGGGAGAAGTTTGTCTTGCCTGGAACTCTTTGCTTTTCATTTTACTGCGCTCTTTGGGATAGGATAGGGACGGAAGGAAGCGGCTGTGGCCTATTAAGGTGGAAATGAAGCTAGAGTCACTTAATGAGAATTTTATGAAAAAAACATATGTTACGCAGTTTTGTGTCCTCTTATCAATGGCGCAAAAAAAATACACGTCACCGTGCAAATTAGCGAACTGGAGGGCTCAGAAGTTCGCGATTTAACATGGGCCCTTATGGCAGAATTTTCAATAGTCCACAAAAAAATCATAAGTAAATGAGAATTTTAAAATTTAATGTGGAATATGTCGGGAATTATATACTGATCGTAACTGCAAAAAGAAAAACCTATCTCACCGTGCTCTTTCAATTTGTATCGCTGAAAAACGATTCGAAAATGATCCAGTGACGTGACTCCACTTGAGTGAGACAGTGGCAACACAGCGTTGTTTACGGTAGCGAGATACGGTTGCATACGACCGCGAAATATGAATGGATGGTTTTTACAATGGCTCACACAGGATTTTCGTTTGACGGGGGTGTTTGTCAGACGTCAGAACCGTTATATTAGTTAATATAGTTATAATTATAATATAATAATCGAATGATTCGAATCCACCCGGCAATGACGTCACATACTGCTACGCGATAATTGACCTGGACCTTTGCTGCGTTGCCGCTTCTATCTGCCACACGCGTACCAACTGAACGTGTTCCAAATCCGACACAAATGAAGAGCTACAGGCTCCCCTTTCGGAACTAAACTTTTAAAAATGCCATGACAAATTGGGACCTCGTAATTACGACCGAATAAAATCGATTTCCATCAAAAATAACAAATATTAAGCACACCTCCAAATACCATGTTTACGTTGGCAGTCGTGAAAATTGCGCCTGCGCACAAAAACTTGCTGTCGGTAATAGGCCCATATTAAATCGAGTTTAAAACGCAGATTCGAATGGAATGCATAGGATTGAACAGCATTTACTGCTGCATCGGTTGCGTATGTTTCCCTGATTTTAGCCCTTCTTGTTAACATTCCAATTCTAGACTCTCATTTGATTAGCAAGTCGCTTCATTTCCACCTTAATTACGGAAGCAATTCCGGAATTTTCCAGGAAGGACCGTGGGAAACCACAGAAAACCACGGTCAGAGTTGCCGGCCGCGGGATTTGATCCCAGGACCTCCCGATTAGCAGTTGGACACCATATCCCCTCCTCCAAACTGCTTTGGTGTGACAGCAATTATTACCAGACTCCACAGAAATTCACTGTCCAAAGTGTAATCATATTTGTTTCAGTTGTTAACTGTCAAATTAACTTTAACTTTGGTGCCATCCTAGCTCCATTGTTACGATGGAAAGAGTATGCCTTACTGGCGTGCGGGAGGCGGCAGGGTGAGTAGTGCGGTGGTGGGGGCAGCTTGGCTGTGTCACAAAGGCAAGAATGCAAGGATTGATTTTTTTTATTTTGGAAGGGGTAAGCTGTACCAACCTAACCTAACCAAGCCTAACCTTCCTTTGTTGAAGATACAGACCTATCTTCAGCGGATACAGACCTATCCTTTATCCTTGCCTTTGCAACACAGCCCGCTGCCCCCACCGACTACTACCCTCCCGCCTCCCGCACGCCAGGAAGGCCAACTCTATCCGTCACGATTAATAATGATCAATACTGAAGTCCAGATAATCTTAACAGGGATTTTTTATCACATTTTGTTTACTATCCCATCCCTCCACTTTTTTGGGGCGCGCGTAGACTACGGGATTTGGTAAGGTACACTACCCTGCATTAATGGCTATGTACAGACATCGCCACCTGCCGGGAACAAGCGGAACTAGGCATGCGTTGTTGCGTATGCCCAATCTTTTGCACCACCCTATATGATTTACTTCGTTTTACTACATAGTATTTTTTTAAATGCAACCCTCATTGGTAATAAATGATATTCAATATTGAGCTCAGCAGACACTTATTCTTCCTTATTAGATAACTCCTGAATTTAAACGTTAAATGACGAGAGAAGAGTGATGCGGTTTATATGCACTCCAAAAAGTCCCGTATACAGCAGCACATTAACAGAATACAATAATATTAATACGCATTAGCGTGCTCCATGTAATACCTGATTCATAACTTCAGTGCTTTAGGGAATCACAATGGTTTTATAACACATCCCATAGGGCATAGATAGACACACATTATATCTATGATCTACCTTTGTAGCAAGTGTTAGAATCCACCGCGATGTCTTGAGCCGTCTAGTACTACCTACTCATCCTGATTCACTAATCCTTGATCACAGCAGACAGAACCTTGAATATTTAACTCTAGGTTTTGTTTACACATCATGCTCAGCGCAACTTGCCTTTCTAACAGCACTGATCTTCTGATTCTCAGCATACGACCCAACAGCATCCACGCTCTTGAGGAAGTTTACATAATCATTCCAGATGGAGTATGACTGGATGTCCATTCCAATCTTGTCCAAAGCAAAGTCATATGCTTGTGCCATCTTCTCTCTGTAGTTTGGTGGAGCAGCAGCATAAAAAATATTAAAATCAATATGGGGTTGGTGGAACAACCAGAAAAAATTACTTTCTCGAAATAAACGCACACTCAACAGTGTATTAACCCCTTTGTTACCAGATAGGCCTGAACCACGTACATTTTGTATTATGTGTACTCTGAAGATATGGACAAGATATTTTACAAATAATAACAGCTATACTTATCACATTCAGGGAAAAGACCCTCTAGATGCAAGTCAGAAACCCCCCACTCACCCGCACGTCCTCCAGGGCAGGGAAAGGAAGGAAGCGACTGTGGCCTATTTTACGGTACGATCCCGGAAAATTTTCCTGGGCCGACCTTGGAAAACCAAGGTCAGGATCGCCGGCCTCCGGCATTCGAACCCAGGACCTCCCGATTAGCAGTCGGACACATATCTACTCCACCACTTCTGCTTTGGTAGATTGATAATAATTTATAATGTAATATATTATGAAATATATTTTCGCCTCCCACAGTCTTATTTTTCCAATTTTCTGCTTCTTCTTCGATATTCATGACACTTGTATAACCATACTGATTTCCACGAAATTCTGTGTCTGTTGCAGAGACTTTCCAGCCACCCCATTTGGAATGCTAAATTTTGCCACACCATGTTCTTGGGCTCTTAGTTTTGCCTGCTCTATTGGACCATCAGCCCTGACACAGGCAATACGTTGAGCCTGTGTCAACCCTTTCCTCTTCTCCACCATTTTAAACCTGGACTGAACGGTGAACTAAACTTCAACGTTCAACCTACAAATCACGAGTCACAATCTTCTTGGGCACCCAGCAAGCTGTCTTTGTTTTACAACCAAAAATAGTCCCATTTTCCTGACTAATACAAGTATTTTCAAGGCCACGAGCCGATAGTAAATCCAGCAATTACGAGACACAGTATAGTGTGGAAACGGCCCAAAAAGGGTTACTCGGAGGCCTCTTGGTAGGGCCGAGAGTGAACCTGGCTGTAGTTTCTATTTTTGTGACTCGTACGAGATAATGTGAACCTTTTGATTTCTGTTATGAACAGAGATTTTCTCTGAAGGGAGACAAAAATCCCTTCCACTTCTGTTATCCGTTATCCATTTCCAGGTTCCTTTATATCCAACAAAAAATACACTGCGTTCCCTATGTGTACGCCTGTTCCCTGAAAAAATTCCGCAATGGATAGGTTTCCGCTATACCCAGGGTCCGTAATGGGCAAGTTTCACTGTAGTTCAAATAATAGTGGCGCGAGAATTGAAAAACTGATTTGTTACAAGTCCCTCCCACTTACGGTATTTTAAAAATATACATGGTGTTCCAAGTTTGGGGGTCACTTCTTGATAACTGATATCACCTGATAGCAGTTATTTTTTGTAGCTTGCTGTGCCCCTAACCAAGTGCCCCATTCTATAACTACTGCTATATTCGACCCACTGGGGGCGATATCAGTTATCAAGAAGTGACTCCCGAACTTGGAACACCCTGTATAGTTCAGTATTATTCCACACTATGAAAATCAGCTCATTAGTAGTATGTAAAAGTACCACTGAATCCAGTGATTTTGCTGTAAACGATTTTCACTGTTATGTACAGGGACTTGACAAAATAATAGGGTCCCCTGCAAAAAGCAGTTGAAATTTAACGTGTTTTATTCGAAAACTGGAAAGGTTACAAATATGACTTTTACTAATTTCTGAAGCTCTGTCGATTTACATTTGTTGAGATGTGCAGATGACAAAAAAATTTACGAGAGGGGGAGAGAAACAAAAGACAATCGACACCCCCCAGGGCCCATTTTTGACCCAAGTCTCCCACCCTTTTCATTTGAAAATGAAAACAGTTACAGATATGAACTCTCCTGGGTTTTGCAGCTCTATCGATGTTAGAATGTGATATACAGATGGCGGACATTTTCAGGAACGTAACCCCGTTCGTAAACTGGGGACTACCTGTATTGTCATTGACTACCACTGAGGTGGGGTAGTGTTGCATTGGAAGTGGGGGTTGTGAATTTTACGAGACGATTTTTTGAGGTTGCCAACGAAGAAAATTGGGAAGCACTGACCTATAGGGTGAGTCCCATGGGCATGAGTACATTCAACCCATTCCAAAGCTGATCCAATTAAGTGATTGTTATTAATTGTTGAATCAACATGGCAAAAAAATGACATACTGGATCAGTTCCACAACTGGGTCTAGTGCATGCATGACCATGTGAATGACCTTATATTGAAAGTGTAGGGCAGTGGTATTCAACTAGTTTATGACAAGGTCCAGTATTTACCTTTCCTGGGCCATTGAAGGTCNTTACCTTTCCTGGGCCATTGAAGGTCCGGACCTCCTCCTCCTCCTCCTCCCCCCCCGGTAAAGATATGGATTTTATGTGGTACCACAGGGTTCATTTTTGGAAATAGAAACATGTGCAGAAGGGCCTATCAAGACAGGACATATTGAGACATTTTCGCCCTTTATGATGTCCTATGTACAGTACACATTGTACAGGTGCGTAGGAAGAAACAATTTTGGAGGGGGGCCCATTTCATAAGCACAAGTAGAACAAGGAGCTAGCCCGCCGCAGGCGAAATTTTTTTGAGGGGGGTTCAAGGTGATGTGGGAGATTTGAATGGGTGTGTATTTGATGAAATTGGTAGCACTTTTTCCAAAAAATCATGAATTAGTAATTTCTAATGCTATTTCAAACTGTCCTGCATATCATCGCGGTCCGGGCAAAATTGCGTCATGGTCCACCAGTTGAGGGCATAGTGTAGGGCATAGAATGCTCTCTCCATCTCCATGGTACCAGCAATTGTGGGGAGACGGAGTGGCGCTGCGGACGCAAGGGTGCAAGGGTCCAGAGTTCGATACCAAGCCCGGGCATTCCCCCCTTCATCTCGTGCAGAGTTCAGGGTCATCTCTGGCTTCGTCTTAGGTGGGACTTCCCCAGGGGTTCTTAACCTTTTTGGGACTCCGCACCCCTTTGAAGACAGTTGGTCCTTGTCGCACCCCCTATACCAGGGGTGATTGATTAAGTTCATATAGTTAGACTAAGTCCAGAGGTGCACCTTGCTCGCACCCCCTGGGGTTTGGGCACCCCAGGTTAAGAACCGCTGCGCTAGGCTAACCACCAGGGGGAGTTCACAAAATGACCACAGCAACTGTACTGCACTGCACATTGCTCATCCCCTCCCACTCATTCCCCCTTGCTCATGGTACCCAGGCATTACGAAAAAGGACCAATAAAAGCTTGTACACCTAAAGCAAATAAAGGTACTGTGCTAGATGCCCATCATGGGCGGTGCACTAAACCCAACCCTATTATTATTATGGTACCAGCAATTGTCACGTAACCTGGTTTAGTACAACTTATAAGCCCCTAGGGTCAGGTTGAACCACTCGAATAATTTAGGCGGATTTCACCAAGATTTAGCACATGTAATTCATTGTATATTTTTTGTTGCCAACAATAACATCTGTTAAATCCTGGTTAGATTATATGTCTGGACTGGTACAGCACTATGCAGAAGGTTCATTCACATTTGAGGGTTGTCCGACAATTATTGGCAACAATTCTGTAATTTCCATATCAGTATGGGTACAGGCTTGAACATTTCACATTCCCTAGATGTATTCCCCAGCCATTTTTATGACATTTTTCCATATCTCTGGAAGGCTTCAAATGCCGTCAGCAGCGTCTTTTGTGGAGGCGTCACGCAGAAGTCATGCTTCCCTCATACAGAAACGAAGGCCATAATTTTTGGAGTTGATCGTAGTCACATGTACTCATGTCAGGTGAATAGGAAGGATGTTCCAACACCTCCCATTACCATTTCTGAAGAAATTTCCTAAGAGCAATGGCCATATGACAATGAGACAATGGGCCCCTCTGCAACAAATCCTTCCTCGTAAGGTGAATTTATGGGCCGAACTTATGTTGCAATTATGATATTGATGCTGCTTTCCAATTTCCCTTGCCAATTACATTGCCAGTCCATATCCAACAGTTGTCACAGCTTTGACATTGTAGTACAGGAGGGGGCCTTCTTTAAAAGCTTGTACCAACCTTGCAATGATATGATACTGATGCAGAGTCACCACACGTCTGCACAAGACCTTTATGATGCTGTCTGGAAGATTTTACACGTGCAACAGGGATCTTGATGAAGCAGGGGGCGATTGCGTGGATGGGGTGCAAGTTGAACAGGCACTGCTCCGTACATACGAGTACTGCTGTGACTACTTCGCGAATGGTACTGTAGGGTTCCCCAAGGCTGACTCTAAAAGTACCTATTTACATTCGGTCCTAGCCGCCAGGGGTGCCAAGTGGTAACAGTGTTGCCAATAATTGTCGGACAACCCTCATAAGGTCGTTGGCAATGCAAAACCTCGTATCTCACAATAATGTCATTTTACAGGGCAAGGAAAAACATGTTCGTGCAAAACCTCGCAAAATTTCTGCTTACACGGTAGATGAGTGGCCTGCAAAACCTCCTATATATTAACTTTTCTTTGTGGGTTGATTGCATCATTATTGTTAGACAATACTTAATCTTGTCGTCATGAAGAGGTGCAGTACCTCATGGGCATAAGTGTAGGTGTGGTAATTGCCTTACTTAAGCCTACGTGATGACCAACAGGAACGGCCGCCATTGTGGCTGGTGAAAGAAATACGAGGTCTTGCCTCCGATCTCGGTGGGCTATCGGAGGAGTGGTTTTGCAATGGGACCTAAACACCCAGTTTCATTGGTCCAGAGAATAAGAGGTTTTGCAGGTCGATGCTGACAATTTTTCAGGACACAACTGCACGAGTAACTCATTTCGGACAAATTGCGAGTTACGAGGTTTTGCATTGCTGATGACAATTATGCTGATGAGGTTTGTTTCATTCAAGACAACAACAACAACAACAACAACAACAACAACAACAACAACAACAACAACAATAATAATAATAATAATAATAATAATATTAATAATAATAATAATAATAATAATAATAATAATAATAATAATAATAATAATAATAATAATAATCTTGGGCTGGTACTTTCACCCCCATATGGGGGTATATCACACGGACCTTTATTTTGATTGATGGTACATTTTTGGTGCCTATTCATTGAAGCGCCCGGGCCCAAGGGCAGGATGATAGGACGGGATGGCCCAATTGGATTTGGCCCAATTTGCGTTGTAGTTGGAATAGTCTCAGTGTTGCATCATTTAATACAGGCCAGCCAAGACTGAGAAGCAGTGCAGATACACCTTAATTTCACCCTCCCACTCTGACCCAAGAGAGAAAATTAATAATCTTGCAATAATAAAGCCTACTTGAAGAGGCAGAGTGGAGCTACAGTAACATGCATGCCTATGTGGATGGAAGGGTCCCCAGGTATGATGCCAAGCCCGGCTTTCCCCCCTTCATCTTAGGTGTGAAGTTGGGTCATCTCTGGCTCCATCTCAGGTGGGACTCCTTGAGACTAACTACCTGGGATAACTCCCACAATGACCAAGAAACGACATTGCACTTGCACCCTGCACTTCTCCTCCCACTCTACCTCTGCCTGTGGACCAGGGCATGTTGCAAAAATGTTCCAGATTTACACTACAGTATAAATAATTAAGGTCATGCAAGATCTCTCGAAGTAGGCACTTTACCCTATTATGATTATGATTATGATTATTATGATTATTATGATTATGATTATGATTATTATGATTATGATTATTATTATTATTACTTGCAGGTTACCCGGCATTGCCCGGGTATGTTGGGGTGCTGGTAAAGGTAGGGGTACATATACAGTATTTTAGGAAGTGTGTTTGTAAAAATTTCCCTTCCATACACTCGAAATTTGATGTCTTAAAATAGGCCCTATAAGTTGCAATAAGCCAAAGTTTGTCACTATCTGTGATAGATTACCTGCTTGTCTTATAGCGTAGTCGACACAGATATTCTGATTGGATGTGTAAAAAGAGGAATGCGGATGGAGTCGACCCAGGAGAAGACTGCACAGCCATGTGTTTTTTCCCATGCATTTTTGACCCCTTGACCCCCCAACCCCACTTCACACCCCCACCTCATTCCATATGTCTGCTCTGAAGAAGATTAGAAATGTACATACAGATGCATGGTGGGATTTTTTTTTTCAACACGGAGTAATATTTGTAAATACTGTATTATTTTATTGTATTTATTTTTGTCTGGAAGTCTACTTAATAATAATAATATAATAATATCATACCCCGTTATCAGCCTTTTTCGGCTCTTTAGGGGGGATTTTTGTTTTGTCTGGAACTCTTGCTTACATGTTTACTTTTTGCTTTTGGGATAGGATAGGGAAGGAAGGAGGCAGCTGTGGCCTTTTTAATTAGGAAGCAACACCGGAATTCTCCTGGAGGGACCGTGGGAAACCACAGAAAACCACGGTTAGAGTTGCCGGCCCCGGGGCTCGAACCCAGGACCTCCCGATTAGCAGTCGGACCCTATAGCCACTCCACCAAACTGCTTCGGTTCTGGAAGTCTACTTTCTAATCCCACGAAATCCCGGAATGACCATACGATACAAACTCATGTGAGGTGGCCCATAGCGTAATTGGTGGATGCGTTGAATTTACGGCGATGGCTTAATTTGCTAGGTATTGTTGCATAAGGGCATTTCCATGGGAATGCGAATTGATATATGGTTACTGATGATGATGTAAGTTATTATTGTTGAGGCCCGAGTAGTGAGAAAATTCGGGAATATGCGTGTTGTGGGAGTTAGGTTCATTTTCGGAAGCTGAAACATGTGGAGTTAGATTCCTTGGAAAATGTAACCCCTGATATGCTAATTTACCCCCTTAACTACGTAGGTGGAGCCTGAGAGGCTCCAACCACTATTTAAACGCATGTAACTTTTTGATTAAATGTTTTTTCCCCCTGTGCTTCCGTGACTTTGTCACAAAAACCTTCCTAAGCATATAAAGAAAGAAAAAAAAATTAGTCGCCATTCTTTGGCTGAAACAAAATCGTAACGAGGAACAGGTCCTACCTTGGAGCCGCTCAGGCTCCACCTACGTAGTAAAGGGTGCTGTCGTTTTCCCTATTCAGACACTCTCCATGGAGATAGGGAAAACGACAGCACCCTTTACTACGTAGGTAGAGCCTGAGCGGCTCCAAGGTGCGACCTGTTCCTCGTTACGATTTTTTTTCTGTCGGAATGTACTGACTCAGCGTGTGATTTTTACGTTTTTGGAAACCTAATTATCTGAACTGCACTTTCTGTATGTGAAAAGTCCAATATAACAATTGAGCTTATAAGCAGAGATTTAAATATACCGTTGGAGCCTCTCAGGCTCCACCTACGTAGTTAAAGGTGTTTCGCCCACCTACCTAGTTAAGGGTTAAGGCGGTGTAGGGGCCTTCCCCTGGATTTTTATAAGGGACAAACAAACTCACAGTTGGCATTCCAGTGAAGGGTAGGATTAAGATAATAGTGGTTCTGAAAGGTTTCATGTTTTGGCTAGACCTTATCAATGATTGCACACAATAGGGCCATTCATCCAGCAAGAAAGTTTTGCAATAGGATCATGTTCCAGTGATGGATTTCATTATTGATAATATCTGACCTTGAGGTTGGATGCTGTACTGGCTAGCTGCCAGAAAATTTTCAAAGCAATAATAATGATATATCTAGTACATATATTACACATTCTGTACAATGCCTGCATTTCACACATTGCCCGTAACACATACATACACAAGGGCAATTTTTAAAGTCAAAGTTAAATACAGTACCATTAAAATTTAATTACCATTTATGACACTACCACTACCATGACAATTCCATATTAAACAAATGGTCAGTAATGAAGAAGACCAAAGTCAATTAGCTAAAATAGATTTTAAAAACAGGAGATAACATACAGACGTCACTCAGTTTTTTACATGGCCCTGAATTGATGTTACAGCTCTAGTAGTTGCACTTACACCATAATTTCACCATCATGTTTGCTGAGATATGTCAAAGAGGAGGCAGCAGTTGATTAAACATATCTGGCAACAGGGCCAGTAATTCATGTTTTTATGACATGGAAACAGCTTAAGCCACTGTTGGCAGGAGGAGTCATGTAATACACCATTGCTCCTACCAATGCTGATGAAAGTGTTAATGTGACCCAATTGCATAGGCAGAAAAGAAAGACTGGGGAAATATCGTGTACTTAGTTTACAATCAAAAATTCCCATAACTTTTTTGTACCCATCAACAAAAATAAAACAGATTAAAATAATAAGGGCCATTCATATTAAAACGCGCCACGGTCATAGCAAACTGACAATTGGGTTTCCATGGCATCTTCTGTTCTAAACAAAATGAAGGTGGTACCTTGTAACTCACCAACATGTGGCGATTCCATCACATGATACAGTGGCAGTCTGCCCTTGTTCAGGACTCTCCATTAAAACACTATCCCATCAGAAATGGAAGCAACGAACTTTGAGCAGCGAGCGGTAATCCATTTTATAACTGAGGAAAGCCCCATGTTTCATTTCCCGCAATGATTCTGTGGATGACGAGGTGACCTTCCCCATGATATTGCAGCAAATGCTTCTAGAACACCCATGTCAATGTCATTTTGCACACGTTCCAAGTAGTGTGTCACCCACTGTGCACAAATGTTCCCGTATTGCAGATAATCCCAGATAATGGTGTGGACACACATTGCAAACACTGACACCAGCTTTCTCAGCAGGTGCTTCCGTGATTCTTCTGTCTTAACAAATGAGGCTGTCAACTACAGCTGCAGAAACATTGGTGACTGCATGGTTTCCTTGCCCTGGCCTGGAAACACCAATCAACAATGACCGTCCCTCTCAGAACAACTTAATCCAGTCTTAAACATTTGACAAAGGCATGCAGTTTTTGTGCATGGTACTCATGTGGTGATGGATTTCTGAATTCCAGACACCTTCCATGGTTAAACACAGGATTACCACATGCTGCTCAATGTTCATTGCTTCCATCCTGACTGGACGGAGTCCTGAACAAAGGCACACTGCCACAGTGTCAAGTGATCAAATTGCTACCTGACAGTGTGTCATAACAACCGGCACCGGTGGACTGGTGGTTAGCGCGCTCGCCTCTGGTCCCAAGTTGAGGGTTCGAACCCGGCCGAAGTCGGTGACTTTTCTCCGGGTGGTAGAAAAGTGAGAGTGCGCCTTCCTTCGGAGGGGAAGTAAAGCCGTCGGTCCCGTGTGCTTGCGACATTGCATGAGTGCATGTTAAAGATCCCCAGAGTAGCCAAATTTCCAGGAGGAGGACCACCCCCTGGCGTCGGCGTTGAGCCTTAGCAGCAGATATAGGCCGACGTTAAGCCCTCAAATTAAAGTGTGTCGTAACACTAGAGTGGTACGACCTTTGATTTGTGTAGAACTGAAGCTGCCACAAGAAACCCAATTGGCAGTTTGCTATGACCTTGGCTAGTTTTCATTTGAATTTGATCTTTCTGGGTGCGCCACTGCGTCTGGTAGACGGAGATCAGGATATTGAAGCCTTTCTGAACATGTTTGTACTCTCGACCCTTCAGCTGGGAAATGTGAAAATTTTCCGTATTCACCAACATGAACTTCGACTTAGGGAGACTGAAAATGCCTTGGAAAATGCATTGATATCCCATCGTAAGGCCCTGCCAGCACTTCGAGTTAGGGAAGTTTATTTCCTATTATTTTACATTGTGACCAACCAAGCTCATCATTTTCTTCGACTTATAGAGCACTTCGACTTAGGGAAGTTCGACTTATAGAAGTTTTACTGTAGTTCATTTTGCATGGGCATGTTGGCAGTTAGAAGCTTCACTTTAGACATGGAGGGGTCTCTGGAATCTGTCATCTTTATTAGGAAAATTCACCAACAGGTAACACCACCAAAGACTGCTACTGACTAGATGAAAGATGGTCGCTCAGGGAAATATTAAAATTCATTGATAATGCATTCATTTTTTGGAAATCTAACTAGATGTATTTAGGTGGTATAACTCAGGGAAGAAAAAGTTGTGGATGCACGTTTGATAGTAACTGTGCAACTACAGGGCAGTAAAGTCCAAGTATTGCACGCAATACCGTATTACCTCACTTAAAGCGGCATGCCGGTATAGATTTCCGACCGAGATAGATTTCCATCATTTTTATCCTTGTCATTTTCTGGTGGGACTGCTTCTGGTACCCTACTACGAGGGTCGTTCGGAAATGATCCGCACTCGAATTTTTTTGGCCACTACATGTACTTGCAGAGGCTGAATCACACTTGGGCTGCCTCAATGTATTCTCCACCGAGGTTGATGCAGCGCTGCCACCTTCCTGGCAACTTCATGGTCGTCTCTCGGAACCATTCTTTTGGTGCCCTCACCACCCAGTCATGGACAGTTCCTTGGAGCTCAGCTGCATAGGCAAATCTTCGTCCACGGAGGGGTTCCTTCATCACGTCGAAAAGTCCATAGTCAGAAGGTGCCAGGTCCGGGGAATAGGGTGGGTGTGACAACATAGTGTAACCGAGCTCGAGCTTCCAGTAACTCTCGCCACCTCTGGACTCGCACCTCTTTCTGCTGCGGGGTGAGATCACGCGTAACCCAATGCGCGCACACTTTTTTTTAAAGCAAGATCATCATGAATGATGACATGCAGTGTCAAGTTCCAGTTCATCGAATGTGATTCGACGATTTTCCATAATCAAGTCGTTAACTTTCCCCACCATGACAGCTGTCCGAGAAGTTGATGGTCTGCCTGCACTAACCCCTTTTTCCACTGTGGCATGGCCTGCTTTGAACACCTGGATCCAGTCATAAACTGTTCTGCGGCCTGGAGCCAGCACTTATCCACACATAGCCACAATACGGCGGTGAATGTCCGCTGCTGTCGCACATTCTTTCCACAAAAACCAGGCTGTCCACCGTTAGCCGTGATATAGTCACCTTCCATCTTGTCCACGCCAGTCTACACCCTCCCGCGTTTCAAGTGGCACTGTCGCTGACCTGATGCGGTGAATATGACAAACTTTTTACAGAGTGTACGGTACTAGTGGCCCCCCCTGCTGAGACAAATGCCAACTTCGTGCAGCCACGTACGCCACGACAATAAATCGAGTGTGGATCTTTTCCGAACGACTCTCGTAATAATGTTATGGTGAAAAATGGGCGAGTGTGTGGGGCTGTGAGAATAAGCAAGTTCTGTTGCACAGTGCATATAGCCATACAGTGTGACCAATCCCATTGTCAGCCTGCTTTGGGAGGGGAACCCCGTCCTCCATCACGAAGGATTAACCCTTAACTACGTAGGTGGGCGAAACACCTTTAACTACGTAGGTGGAGCCTGAGAGGCTCCAACGGTATATTTCAATTTCTGCTTATCAGCTCAATTGTTATATTGGACTTTTCACATACAGAGAGTGCAGTTCAGATCATTAGGCTTCCGAAAATGTAAAAATCACACGCTGAGTCAGCATATTCCGACAGGGAAAAATTCTTAATTAAAAGGTTACATCATGCTTGAGCCGCTCAGTCTTCACCTACATAGGTAGAGCCAGTATAGAGTCCAGGAGGGACCTGTTCCTCGTTACGAATTTTTTTAAACCAAACAATAGGGACTAAAAATTTTTTTTATTCCTTTTCATGCTTAGGAAGATTTTTCTGACAAAGTCACGGAAGGATAGGGGAAAATAAAATTCGATGAAAAAGTTACATGCGTTTAAATAGTGCTTTGAGCCCCTCAGGCTCCACCTACGTAGTTAAGGGTTAAGACAATCTCCGTCAGTACTTTGCTTTGCTCAGGGCGGGAAATGTGCCTTTTTGATATAGCCTTTATGTGGATTTGGATTTTCCGACAAAAAAATATCAAGTTCGGAAAGGACAATGTAAGTTAAAACCTCGCCATATACCGGCATACCTCACGTAGACCGGCATGCCGGTATGGCCACCACATCACGCATTTCTGAAAACTGGTCGACCTCGACTACACCGGCATGCCGCTTTAAGTGAGATAATACGGTACTTTGGGTCTCAATGCTAGTGTTACAGTGCCAGACCATAACGAAAAAAAATTATTTATTTAAACCCAAATATCCTCCTGAGACCTGAGAAGAATTTTTTAACGCAATGTCAGTTCCTATTGCATTTTCTGAACATTTTCCCAATAAGAAACGAGAAAAAAAATTTAGTTTTAAAATATCGACAAAAATGGTGACAAACAACCAATGAGAACATTAGGACCCAATAGGTGCTACAAAAGCAGAACGGATGAAAGCTGAAAATTGAAATACCACTTAATGGATCACTCACATAGTGCTCTATCCTCAAAACAATGTTTTTAAAATTCATTTGTGGAATTTGTGGTAGCAATTCCTCTCAGAAGACAATTAAAGATAAATGAAATTATTTTTGAACGCCACCACTCCAGGAATGGGGCTTGCTCCTTCCCTTCTTACCCGCTAGAGTGGTACCTTCCTATTCTAGATTTCAAAACTGAACTGAACTGCACAGTGCAAGGCCCACTTCCTTATGGGTGTATAGGTACAGACACTTCAAGAAAAGTCACACCCATTCAGCTAAAAATGCCATTTTTCGGATGTCCATTTAAATAGGCATTTGGTCTCGGGAAGAAAACCAGTTCTCTACAGCAACAAAGATTGTCACAGACACATCTTTTTGCATTTCCTAAGACACATTCCTTGCGAATCCCAGGACATTCACTGCATTGCGAAAATCACATTCTAAATATGAGTAAAAAAATAAAACTGACCAGATGAGCGCCTAGCTTCAGCAGCGGAATCCGCCATTTTATCCGCGATTTAATTTTCGCGGCCCAAGTCAGATATTCGACGCTAGGTGGCTACACCTATTGAGGCCAGATTGTAACCATGGGATACCAACATATTACAGTTCTGTTGGCATCACTAGTTGGCGCCAAAAAAATCTTTTGCTGATGTCGACACCAGGTCTCAGGAGGATATGACCTTAAGATTTCACTTTGATCACATTTCTAACAACAGAAATTATAATAACAACAAAAATAATTACATATGGATATACTATATCGCTCAAGAAGATAAGAGAAGATTTTGCGTTGAAACCAAATGCAAAATCATCTCCATCTTTTTGAGCGATATAGTACAGTACCGCTCATAAAGAATGGTACAACTCTATGGACAAAATGTTTACTCTGTTCTCAACCCCTGGGTCACCAGCATGTTTTTAGGGGTCATGAGGAAGGCTGGGAAAAGGCCATTAAAATCAAGAAAAAAAGATAAGAAAAAAACAAAGCAACGCAAGAAAATTTATGGGGGGAAATTCATCTCAAATCTATGTAAGCATTGTGCCAGGTTGAACATTTTGGTAATAAAAAATTTCGGAAAAAGTCGGGAGGGGGTCATATGGGTCGCCAGAGATCTAGGAAAAGTTGTCCATAGTGTCGCGACGAAATCAGATTGGGAATAATGCTGGATAGTCAGAATAAACACGTCGTCCATAGAGTCGTACCATTCTTTATGAGCGGGATTGTACATGCATGTATGCAAGAAAAAAAACTGCAAATTTTACTTGTGTACAAAGTGTACCCAATTTAACGTTTTTCCTTGTCGAAAATTCCACAACTGTTTCACACTTTACCACACAGAATAAGAGGCGCTGAGATATGAAAGTTGTTTTGTATTGCTAGCAATACCACATTTTATGAACGAAGTTTGAAGATCCAATGTATTGCATGCAATACAGTCCTCTAACTCAACAACGGTGCAGAATTTTGAAAAATGTGTAGGATGGTGTTTTGTTCCCAGCGCGAAATCATACCGAGACACAAAACCTGCAACATGTATGTTGAAAAGAACTCTTGCGGGTCTGAGAATGTTAATGCATACTAACAACACAAAATTGATACGGGCAAGTAGTATAGATCTTTGTGCGTGTGACCTTGACTCTAAGAAGAATCTGACCTTCCCACAGGAGATCTGAATTTTCCCCTTATGTGTATTAGCGTATAATACACATGCAGGAGTGAAAGGCTTAATCATAATTAATAATCCCATAAGTACATTTGAGGAGGTGGCGGCCAAAATGAGCTATCTTCATTGAACCACAGTCCAAGAAAAAGCCACTTTTGTAGTTTCGATTTGTATAGCTGTAAATGTTCTTCTCACAAGGGACAGTTCCCAGGTGATAATGATGGATCTTGATGAAACTTAACAAGCTAATACAAGAAAATATATGATAACCAAAATTGAAATATTTCGGGCTGAGCCCCACATTTTCAAAAGTTACGTCTTCAAGTGCCAAAAAAAAAAAAAACATACACAATGGGATTACATTAGCGACCACATATAATGACATTGAAGTGTGCAAACAGTTTTCAGATTTTTTCTCATCGGGAAAAAGTCTTATCAAACGGCTCTGTCCGTCCGTCCATGGACTTCCGGTTTTCTAATCCGCCCATAAAGTAGACTTGTGCGGATAGAGTGAACCCGGAAAACTGGAAGTGGCGGGTCACCGGAAGTTGACCATGAAACCTATTTCAGCTACGCTTAATCCGAATATGGCAACCGTTTGTCGCCATCTATTACGGTTTAGGATTGATACCTGTCCACAGGCGGATGGACAGACGGACAGCTGTCCTAGAAGACTTTTTTCCAATGATTAAAAAATCTAAAAACGGTTTACACAATTCAATGACATTATAATTATGTGGTCACTAATGTAATCCCATTGTGTATGAAAATGTATTACTTTTGGCACTTTCAGATGTCACAACTTTTGCAAATACGGGCCTGAAATATTTCATTTTTGGTTATCATATATTGTCCTGTATTAGCATGTTCAGTTTCATCAAGATCCGTCATTATCACCTGGGAACTGTCCCTTGTCAGATTACCTCTTGTTATGGAGCCAAGAAAACTCATTTTTATCTGTCATTGGCTCATTAGGTGCCTTAACTCTAAGATTTTAATGGCAGTGCAAGCTCAAAAACAACAAAAAATGATATAGCCAATTTGGCCACCATCCCCTCAATATCCAAGAAAGCGACAGTTGGAGAGGAGGTGAGGACTAGGGCATCAGAGCAAATCTTACTTACTTGTATGTAGGTAGACTGGCTTTGGTTTCCTTGACATAGGTGAGATACAGTCTCCAGAGTTCAATGTTGAGCACTTTCATCAGGCATCGCTGGAACAGCTAGTGCAGAGAGAGTGGACACAAAACGGAAGGAAAAACCCTATTAGTCAGCTTGGAAAACCACCTCGTCTTTTATTATTATTTTTTTGCCGCCACTGAGTTACTCTGGGAAAAAGGCAAGCTATGCAGCTACAGATCACAACTTTTGCTGATTTACAGGCCATAATGAAAAATAACATACAGTATATATTATTTTACTTTCAAGAGTACAGTATTTTAAAGTCTTGTCAAGCTATAATATACAAAAGTTGGCTCTTGCAAAAGAGTTTGATGCATAAATCTCCAGTCCTTGCTAAAAAGGGTGCAAATGTCCAGCAGCCACTAATATCCTTTATTTTCCGAGTCATCACATTGGGGATAATTTTTGCTTCTTGTTCAACATGGAGATTTACAGTAGCTACATAGCTCTCAATAGGGGCAGAAAAGTACCATTGGAAATAAAACAAGAATTTTCTTTAACTTGCACAAATATAGTGGCAGATATCAATATCGGCCTCTTTGAAAGTTTTCATTATGATTAAACATATTAACCATATTTATGCAAGCTATCTGCCAAATTGTAACATACAACTGCCTCAACGTCTCTCCATTTGCACCAGGCCACAATGGAACTTTCGGTTGTAGACAGATTCTCATTCATTCATATTCAGCATTCATACTAGTCTTTGGAGGGCATAAGACACCCAAAAGGTGGCATGGGAAAATCTTACGTGAAAAATTCATTTGGCTTTCAAATCAAAACAATTTTTCCATCCCACCTCGCAAGTGATTAACAACCCAGTAATAAAATGCAGCAAGGTTTCAAAGACGAGGATATTTATTTTTTTGTTGTTGTTGTATATTGATCATAGGAAAAAAATGCCTTTTTAAAACATACCTTCTCAACTCTTTCAAAATTTCTGGACTTCATCTGAAATAAGATAAAGTGAATATAATTTTCATGCAGGTTCATTTTATTTAAGCACATTTCCACAATGCTCATGTTGATTCCACAATGTTCCCACTTCCCATAAGTGATGTCATTCAAGAAGATCCTACCCCTTCACACTTGAGAATAAAACACACCCAACCACCCTGCAGCTTTATTATTTACTTTTACGGTACCCTCACAACAAAATTGTCGATGGTAATTAAAACTACACCATAACCTGTAACCTTTCCTGTGGTCAGACCCCCAAAACTCTGAACTTGCTTAGTTACTGGTAAATTTGTACTGTATTAGCAAGGATCTCATCACTAAACCACTAGACATTATTTAAAATAAATTTTAATTTAATTATCTAAAATTATATTTTAAACTGAATTTCCTCTAGATGCAAATGCAACATAATAAATAAAAACTTACCTACTATTAGGCAAGCAGTGTAATCCTGAGAAAAGGGGATCAGAAGCCACAGCCTTATGTAACTAATCTTACTTCTTGCTCAATAAAAATCTTCCAGTATCGGCCTGAGCTGGGGAAAGCAGCAACCAGCTTCTCAAAGATGGGCCTGACCTCATCTATCCTTTTGCTCTGAGCCTCCCTCACTAGTATGCTCCAGGATTCCAGGTCATGAGGGGTCTCCTCCGTCTTCTGCCATGCCTGCTGCACCTTCTCTCCAGTGAGCTCCTGCATAGCCAGGAAATAAACAGTCATAAATATGCATTCTACCATCACAGTTACCATCTACAGACTTATAATTTTGCAGATAAGGTGATGGTTGTACTGAGAGAGTCTTTGGCTATTTTCACACGAGGCCACCATGGCAGCGCTGCCGCATAAATTAGGCGGCACTGTTGGCCGCAAGAAAAGTCGCGTCTCGTGTGAAAGGCTTCATATGATTCAATGCAAACACGTGGTGGCGCGGCCAGTTAGCAGAAGCTGGCAGCGCCGACAGTCGCCCTGCCTGCCACCAGCATTTCTGGCGGCACGTGGCACAGCTGTCAACCACCATGTGTGAAAGGCTCCACTTGCAGCATTGCAAAGACGTGGCGGCACAGCCTTGGCAGCGTGTCCATCGTGGCCTCGTGTGAAAATGGCCTTACTAATTTTGAGATGCTTTCAATGGTCTGTAGACTGTGTAATGAACTGCCCACATGTCAATTGCTTATTGCAAATGAATATAAAACGCCAATCCTGCACCTATGGACTGCATCTGCAGGAAGTCCCTGGTTTACGCACGACCCGTCTTATGGCAATCCATTCTTACAAATGTGCTCCCAAGTATGGATACTTTATAATAATTTTATACCTCCACTCTCATCACTTCTGCGTATGTTGACGGACACCAAGTTCAACACAAACACTGTATGATTAAATTAATAATTTGGGAACAACTTTCTTCCACACATGTAAACGCGTAAGCGGTTCGTTGGCACAAGATATTTACGCTAGCAGCTATTATTATTACCATACACGTGCTGTTCATTAGGAATCTGACTTACAGACGTTCTCAGGAATGTAACCCCATTTGTAGAGTGGGGACTTCCTCTATGCCAACATGGACCTTCCCTGCTTTGCAAAAATAGTTACTTGCAATGGACAACATCCAGCACACAGGCCTTCACACCCTTGGTGCACTACTATGCTGTGACCACACAATGCACTTCCCTGTGATAAGTTGCCTCATGAGTCCCAATGCTTAATAAAATGGAGTTTAAAAGAGGCCATAGAATAACCAATAATAATAATAATAATAATAATAATAATAATAATAATAATAATAATAATAATAATAATAATAATAATAATAAGCTGAACCAACGACAAACCATGTGGCAGAACTTTCAGTAGCCACGAACAGTTGTGCGGAAAGGACGCCAGGCCTACCCACAAAACCCGCCCCACCCCGCACAACACTCCCCATACGCCCCCACAGCTGAACTATTACCATTTCCAGGTCTGCAGCACCAGTCCAATTCAGTTCACGTGAGATCGCCGCTCGTAAATAGATAATGTAAATACATTTAACGTATATCGGGCTGAAACGCCTAGACGTATGGGAGCTGTATGA
Source organism: Catajapyx aquilonaris (assembly GCA_000934665.2). NCBI lineage: Eukaryota > Metazoa > Arthropoda > Diplura > Dicellurata > Japygidae > Catajapyx > Catajapyx aquilonaris. The sequence goes on along the minus strand of JYFJ02003433.1, from coordinate 3,153 downwards.
GAGCCACAACAAACATCCGGGACTTGCACAAAAGATGCTTCCACTCTTTTTTGTCATCTGTCCGTACTTCCGTCCGTAGTAAGGGTTTTGCCACAATTTATTATACCTGACTACAATTTTTACTCGGTTTATACCACGGCATGCCTACTATTCCGCTCATTTGCGTTGTTTATTTCTTCACATTTAGTTGCTGTTCCCGGATCTAGGCTATTTGGATTTGAAATGGAGGATCTCAGTTGTGGATTAAAGATGCCCGTCTACTACGGGAACGGCGCGGCGGGCGCGGGGTTCAATGTAGTGGAAGCGGCAGGACGGAAATATTGGTACAATATTGCAAATTGTGATACAAGCATACCGTTTGGCAGGTTGGCATAGTGGATAGGGCGTCCGACTGCTAATCGGGAGGTCCTGGGTTCGAATCCCGGGGCCGGCAACCCTGACTGTGGTTTTCTGTGGTTTTCCACGGTCTCTCTAGGATAATTCCGGGGTCGCTTCCGTATAATAGGCCACAGCCGCTTCCTTCCTTCCCTATCCTTGGAGGTTGAAAGGCAATGCTGGGCCAACCTCCTTAAATATCAATTATAAAGTAGTTCTCTGAACCAAAATGATCGATTTGACCCGCAGCTCACTTGATTTCGTCCATTAGGATTCTTGATGGCGGCAAATAATAAAAATTGCCGCCGTTGCGTTGGTACAAAATCGGTATTTTTGGTCTGAAATTGACTATTGAGGAGTCGATTCCCAGAAATATGAAGTCGCTAAACACGAATTCAATGTCAGAATACAGTTTGAACACGTTTTGGATCCATTTTGGGGGGGTTGAAAATATGTACTGTGTTTACTCGCGGGGAGGCGGAGTGGTGCTGCGGTAACGTATGCTCCCACGGATGTTAAGGTCCCGGGTTCGATCCCAGCCCGGGGACACCCCCTTCATCTCGTGCAGAGTTCAGGGTCACCTCTGGCTTCGTCTCGGGTGGTATTTCCACAGACTAAACCACCCGGGGGAGTTCACTAAAAATGGCCACGTTAAGACATTGCACTGCACCTTGCACATCCCCTCCTGTCATCCTGCCCGTGGGCCCGGGCATTTCAAAAAATGGTCTATGTATTACAAGTTACAATAAAGGTCCGTGCCGCATACCCTATAAGTATATAGGGTCAGGCACTACCCAAGAATTACTGTGTACAAGCGATTATGTAAATAATAGTCACTTATCATTATTATGCCCAATAAATAACCCGTAGACAAGCTACCATTTAGAAATTGTTGGAAATGATAATAGCTATTAATAATATGCCTATCACTATTTTTTTATAGATTACCCCGTGATAGAGCCTTAAGCCGTTTTAGGGGGGTGGCAGACCACCATCAGTTTTTCTAGTGTTTTTACAACTTTTTCTTCATTCTCTGGTGCAAGGAAACAGGGACATTGGGAAAGGATAGGGATTGTTGGGGAGGGGACACTTGTGCAAGTGCAATGTCTTAAAACTTTGGACCATGTGCAGTCCCCCAGGAGGTTAGGTTGCCAGACACCTCCTTGGTGCAGGTCAGAGACCCTCCCGACGCAGGTGAAAGGAAGTTCCCCAGGCGGGGATCGAACCTGGGGCCTTTCACTCAGCAAGCCGATACATTACCATCTCGGACACCACACCTCCCCGGCCTATCACTATTATATTTGTTTCCGGTTTGGCGGGTAAATAATCCAGATTAGTAGAAAAGTAAAGTAAAGAAAATAGAAGAACACAGATGAAAATGTCAGAAAGCAACATGATCTGTATAATGTGTAAACTTTGCCACAGAAGATGAAAACATGTGTGTCATCACTCATCAGCTCGAAAGGTGCAGTGGGGGTAATGCCAGCAAATTGCTTCTGCTGCTAAGGCTAAACACCGACGCCAGGAAATTTGGCCACTCTGGGGATCTTTAACGTGCACTCGCGCAATGTCACAAGCACACGGGACCGACGGGTTTACCTCCCCTCCGAAGGAAGGCGCACTCTCACTTTTCTACCACCCGGAGAAAAAGTTGCCGACCTAACGTATTTAAACTGTAGTACTCTGACATATTGAATTCGTGTTCAGAGACTTCATATGCGTATACTGTATTGCTTGGAATCGACTCCTCAATAGTCAATTTCATTCCGACCAAAAATACCGATTTTGTACCAACGGCGGCCATTTTGATTATCGGCCGGCGGCCGCCATCTTCAATCCTAAGGATATACCGGAGTGAAATCAAGTGAGCTGCGGGTCAAATCGATCCTTTTGGTTCAGAGAACTACCGTGCCAAACGGCATGCTTAATGTATCACAATTTGCAGTTTTGTTCATCGTACCGCTTCCACTAATGTAAACAACTATTTTCCATGTGCTATCCGCGGTCGGTGATGAGGCACAGGAATACTGTACAGCTGACTGGATCTGGACCCAACAGGAAGTTCTGGTCACACGTGAAATTAATGTCGGTAATTGTGCACATTATAGCTGATTGGTGAATACAGAAAATGTGCCGTACTGTACCGTACGCGTTTTACTATAGGACAAGCGTTTACTCAACACTTCACACTACTAGGAGTATACAATACCATTTTTCGAGGCGATAAAAACCCAACCGGAAGCGGGGCTTAAAACTGGTTTGATGGTCGCTGAATTATCTTTAAAACCTTAGTTCACAAGTAACAAAATACATGAATCCGGATATAACAGACTTAAAGGGACTGCGGAAAAATTAAGTCTGTTATAGTCAAATCCCCCCTTTTGCAACTAATACACAAAGTTTTCTGAGTGGTTTTCTGATTTCCACATGCTTATTATAATGCACGCTACTGCATACTATAATAATGAAACTATCCACAAAAATGCGAAATTATATCTCACCCGTAAATTATAGGTAGGGCCGTGGGTAGGGCCAAAAAAATCCGTCGTTTTCTTCTGCCGTCTCCTTCTTGCAAATACGTATATACCAGACCAGAAAGAGAATGATCATGTCATTCACTGCTGCAAAGGAGCGTCTTGCTCCACATCTTGGCCGCCTTTGTCTCAATTGCCTGACTCAGTAATGGACCTTTTAGCCGTGACGTATTTGTTTACCTTTTTTTTTCGCGGCGGCCATGTTGGTTGGGCAGAACCAGCATGGCGGCATGCTGAGCGGGTT
>KZ538893.1:24584-41809 GCA_000934665.2 Catajapyx aquilonaris | reverse complement strand
TTCATATGGAGAATTCCTAGATTGCCCCGACTATATACGGCAACGCCGCGATAGTGCCCTCCCTCGGGGTGGGTCATCGTGGCCCCACGTCCAGATACGTTCGGAAGTGTGCAGAGAACTAACATACCAAGTTTTATGGCTTTGTCACCGAATGCAAGCTCATTATTCAAAAATAAACACATTTTGCACATTCTGTTAGATATGGCAACCCTGCAATAGTGCCCTCCATCAGGGTGGGTCATCGTGGCTCCACGTCCAGATATGTTCGGACGTGTCCAAAGAACAATTCTACCAAGTTTCACGTCTTTGTCACCAAATGCAAGCTCCCTATCCAAATATAAACGCATGCTGCACAGTCTGTTAGATTTGGCAACACCATGATAGTGCCCTCCACCGGGGTGGGTCATCGTGTCCCCACGCCCAGATATGTTCGGAAGTGTGCAAAGAACTATATTGTACCGAGTTTCACGTCTTCGTCACCGAATGCAAGCTCCCTATTCACATAGTTTACTTAGAGAGCCCATTAGATCTGGCAACCCTGCGAGTGACCCCCAGCGGGGTCATCCATAGTGGCCTCACTTACAGACATGTTCAGTAGTGTCCGAAGACCAATTGGGGCGAGTTTCATGTTTTATCAGTGTTTTATCACCGAATGCAAGGCCCTTTTCCAAGTAAAGGTGTGCAACACATGTTCGATTTGGGAACTCCGCGATAGTGACCCCTGGCGAGGCCACCAGGGGTCACCCACCGTGACCCCACGTCCAGATATGTTGAGATGTGTTCGAAGAACTACCGTACCGCGTTTCACGTTTTTATCACCGAATGCAAGCTCCCAATTCACATGATCCTCGCAGAGATGTATGTTTGGTCCGTTACATCTGGCAACCCTGCAAGTGACCCACAGCGGGGTCAGTCATCATGGGCCCACATCCAGACATGTTCAGAAGTGTCCAAAGAAACAATTGTGGCGAGTTTAATGTTTTTGTCACCCAATACAAGGTCCTAAAAGGATGCTGCATCTGGTAGTTATGGAAACCCTGCGAAATGGACCACCACCGGGGTGGGTCATCGTGGCTCCACGTCCAGATATGATCAGAAGTGTCCAAAGGACAAGTGTACCGAGTTTCATACTTTTGTCACAAAATGCAAAGTTCAACCCCTTAGCACCCGGACTAATACGCAATATGTGCATCACTGCACAAAGCATGAAGCAGGCTACCCCAGATATGTATTGTACGTACTGTACAGTCGGGTTTAATTAGTTCCGGCCACTTTATCCTGATCTCGAAGCAACCCTTCACACACACACACTTCCTCACCCTGGGGCCTGTGCGAAGGGTTGCTTCAAGACCAGGATAAACTGGCCGGAACTAGTTGAACCCGACTATTTTACCCATTTTACCTCTATACGTGGGTTAGAATAATAATCATTGGGCGTCTTTTTAAATTTAAAGACGTGCACCGTTTTAGTGATGAGTATAACTCGTACATATCTAGCAAATTATACACTTGTATACAAGTGTTATTTGCTAGATATGTACGAGTTATCCCGGTATTTGATATGTCGGCTACAATATCACTTATGCTGATGTCCAGCTGTCCAAAAAATGCAGAAAAGGAAATAAATAAGGAAACTTTTGGTTCAGGCATTACAGGAGTTGGAAAGCCTGGATTATCCTGCTTAATTTGAAGACAAGCTGAATGTTTATTCAACTGCTCTATTATTCGGCAAGTAGGCCCTGTACGTATGTTATAGTCTTACCTACAATACGCGGCGTACTACCATGTCGTGTGGGAATAAACCAGCTGCTATCGCGAATTTCAAGATATACACCATCTCATGATACACACCACTTTTTGAATATTTATGGTGTGTATAGTGTACAGTACACAGAGTAATGTAAACAATCACGGGCGTAATTAATTTTGCAAATAGCTACGGTGTCCAAGACTAATGCGATGTAAATGCAATTGCCCGCAGTGGGTTATTCCTTCATGTAATTATTAGCAAAATCTTTATTGTGGAGTTGGGAATACACGACACATGAATAGTAACATCTCGCAACTCATGATTATTCACGAGAAGGAGGTAACTTATTCTAGTATAAGAAGTCCTGTGGGGATGTGTGTTATTGTAATGGTATACTGCAATGCTCACAACCACCGTGCAATATTTACGGTACTTCTCGGTTCTCAATGTCGACTTCTTTTAGAGAAATTTTTGTGAAGGTTTGAATATTATACCAGGGTGTTCCAAATTCGTGGGTCGTTTTTTATAACTGATATCACCCGAAGTAGTTATTTTTGTGTAGCTTGTTGTGCTTCGATCCAGGATCCCCAGGGGTTCGAATATAGCAGTTGTTATAGAATGGGGCACCTGGTGAGGGGTAGCCTATACAACAAGTTATAAAAATTACTACTTCGGGCGATAACAGTTATAAAAAAACGACCCAAGATTTTTTGGAACGCCCTGTATATGGTACCGGTACTTTAAACACCCCCGAATCCGCAGGTAAGTGCTTGTGGATATGTCGACAGCAGAGGCCAGAAGGGAAAGAGACGCACGTGACAGCCTATCTTAGAATGGAAGGCTACTGACTATGAATTTGCTGTCACAGAAGCGGCTTCACCAGGATTTCATTTGAAGATGACAATGGGTCGGATGTGAGTGCAGTGGGATTGGATAGGACATTGCTGCTCCCTACCAATTGAAATCCAGGCACGAATGAACGTGATTCAAATGATTCCCTGAGATCTTTTCTTCCCTCATTTTCTACACCTCTTTCTCCATCAAACGCCATTCAGTCTGTTCATTATGGATCTTTGCGCCTATCTTTGGGAGAAACCTCACTGATTCCAGGTCCAAAGAAGACACTGGGATCCCTTGAGATGTAACCTGCTGGTGCAAAAGTTACCAGACAAGTTCTTGAATTACGCAATATACTGTCCACTAAACTGTTCTGAGAACCTGATGCTTTTATAGAACCGAGGCTTGGACCTAGTTGACTCCTGCTGTAATTTTTGTAATGATAAGACTCTGAAGAATTTATGCAGTACAGTACGTGCCTTTCTGACTTTTCATACCTCAGTTGTGCATAGGAGGAATTTGATTAGCTCCCATTTTGTCATTACTGTTTTGGCATTTGCAGACATTACCTCAGCTATTCCTTAGCGACAGTTGATACAATATAGCATTGAAATTAAGTGTTGTGGGTGCTGGTATGGAATTCTGGCATTTTTATAACTCTGTAATCTTGCTCAAAAAAACTCTCTCGAATTCCTCTTGTGCTCTCTTAATGAATGTGCTTCTGGCGTTTTAACATAATTACATCGAACTTTTGTGCGGCTTTTAGGCAGGCATCACATAGGTTAATGAAATTTGTATTTAATTTTGGGCAAAATGCATTGCTCTAATTAGATGGTATTTAAAAATGCAGGAATAAATTATGAAGCCATGGCACATTCAAGTGGTTTATCCCCGTTTTTGATGGAAGGTGTGTTGCATTGACTTTGCTGTTGTGGCTGGTTACCTCTGGGTGTGGTGAATGAACTAGATTGAATTTTCCTTTACGCTATGAGATTTTTGAGGGAACAAATTTTTGAGGTTCTCTGAAAGAAGCGAGAGTGTAACTTTAATACCGTGGGCTGCCTTCAATTAAAGACAATATATAAGGAATTTGCTGGGATAGTTTACAGCATCTCACGTACAAAAGAATATCGGAGATAGCCTTAAGCCATTCTAAAACAAAAAAAAATCTGAAAAAAAGAGAAAAATGACGTGAGGATCTGAGAACTTGCTACAACTGTATCATTGCATGCTATACATCTGACATAACGCCATTGTTTTTCGCTGAAAATAGGTAACCGGCATGGCTTTTTGTTTAAAAGTCCCTTGAGTTTTCGGTCACTTATACTGTACAGTAGGCCTACCAGCATTCATAAAGAATGGTACGACTCTATATGGACGAAATGTTCATGCTGTTCTCAGCCCGTGGGTATCCAGCATGTTTTTAGGGGTCATGAGGAAGTCCGGGAAAAAGGAATCACAATAAAATAAAAAATAGAAAAAAGCAAAGTAGGAAAATTTCAGAGGGGAAATTCACATCAAATCTATGTAAGCGAAGCGTTGCACCTGGATGAACATTTTGGCAATTGAAAATTTTATTTAAAAATCGGGATGGGTCATACGAGTCACCAGAGGTCCAGAAAAGGTTGTCTATAGGGCTTCATCGAAATAAGGTTGGGAATAATGCTGGATAATCGGGATAAACATTTCGTCCATAAAGTCGTACTCATTCTTTATGAACGAGACTGGTACTCAGGAGCTTGGAAGAAAATAGTTCGCAGAAATATTTTCCGATAGAGTTACATATTGTACTGTACAGTATGCTGTAAGTCACCTGGAAAATCTACCGCATAGATTGATCAGTTCAAGAATAGACCCTGCATACACTGCTGAGCTGGGAGGCCTTCCCCATCCTGAAAATTTATCCTTGTTTTCCGCATCATGTATGATTAGCTTCTATTAACAGTAGCCAAATGAGAGGTGACAGTCGCCCTATTCACTGCTCATGCTGTGGCCAACAAAAAGGGTACAACTTCCGCGAACTGGCAGGACATTATGCCGATTGAAGCCTCCTGTCCCAGGTGTACTATTGGAAATGATGGCCACCGGCTACTCGAATGGTCAGAACAGAGAAACTGCGACCAGAAGGCAGATGTTGCCTGCTGATCAGCCGAGCTGCCTCACGTGGACCACAACACTTTCATGGCGATATGTGCATTGCAAAGACCGTGCTGGATCGATACCCATGTGGCCGGGATAAATACAATGCACGTGATCTGCGTGAGCAGGACCTCATTCCGGCAGTTGACGGAGCCTAACCAGTGGGGGTTCCCGTTACAAAGCACGTGACATTTAGGCGTATGCATTACATCCGTTTCAAATAAGCACTTTTGTGACTGCAGTTGCCAGCCTATATTTTGGGCCTACAGTTATGCAGCATCCCTACCCAAACGTGATCACTTGGGCTAATAGAGACTTGAAAAGTCGCGGTGTTGTCATGTCTTGCATACAGTAATTTCTGAGATACGTTCTTTAAACGAGAGAATGGTCTGACGTCACGTTCAGCCCGCCTCCACTCGGCTCTTCCCTCCTATCATGTCCCCGAATACATCCGCTGCGCATGCTCAGAAAACACGGCTGTTGAGAGGTCAGACCATTCTCTCGTTTAAAGGGATGTAGGGCCAACTATCGGTCTCAATTAGTTTCGGCCACTTTATCTTGGTCTTGAAGCAACCCTTCACACACACACATCACACCTCCTCACCGTGGGGCCTGTGCGAAGGGTTGCTTCAATACCAGTAGTCCGGACGTTAAGGGACGAATAATGTGTCAACTGTGAATTTGGTGAGGAGAGCATGAAATTTGGTACAAGGGTCCCTCAGACCATACTCTTCAAATTCAGATATGGCGCCATGCCCGTTTTGGCCCGGGAAGCCCGTAATTGCGGGTTGGCTACCTTGAAGCGAGTGAAACGTCTTCTTCTGAGCGAACTATGCTTCTCTGGCGGATATGTGCCAAACAAATGTTGTAGAGAAGCATGTATTCTACAAAAGGTATGGAGTACCTTTTCCACTTACAGTCCTTATTTTCAGAGCTACAGTGACTTGAACTCATAGTCATGGAATTAAGGGACGAAAAAAGGGACCAACCGTGCACTTTGGTGATAAAAGCATGAAATTGGGTAGGAATGTCCTAGGGACCATACTCTTCAAATTCAGATATGTCGCCACGGCCGTTTTCGTCCCGGAGGCCCGTAATTTCGGGTTGGCTACACTTCAGTGAGTGAAAAGTCTTTTTCAAGTCGCTGTAGCTCCGAAAATACGGACCACACGTGGAAAAGGTACTTTGTACTTTTCTGTAAACTCAATACATGTTTCTCTACAATAACCTCTGTTTGGCCTGTTCCGCCTGAGAAGCATAGTTCGGTCAGAAAAAGACTTTTCATTCGCTTCAAGGTAGCCAACCCGAAATTACGGGCCTCCGGGCATGGCGCCATATCTGAATTTGAAGAGTATGGTCTCAGGGACATTAATTTTGTACCGAATTTCATGCTCTCCTCACCAAATGCACAGTTTAGTCCCTTAACGTCCTGACTACAGGATAAAGTGGCCGAAACTAATATTATTGAGACCGATAGTACTTTGTGTCAAATGAATAGCATGTTGTCCCATGTCAGGCTGAAACTGCAACTCTTCATCCTGACCAGCTATGTAACCACACCTTTGTAGCATATGCGGCATAACTTACAGGAGCAACTTCAGGCCATGTCAAGTGATGCAGTGTTGTTATTACACCAGCGTTGTCCGGCCTTGCGTGCGGTAATTAAATGCGTAAGCTGCTCTTAGTAGGCCTAAGGCAGAGTGGTTGCACTTTCCATTATGGTGGGAATAAAATAATGAGCTCTAACAGTACCTTGTTTGCACTTCATTTGTCACCTTTACTCCAAACTGTGGAAGGAGGCCGATAGAACTAATGAAATTCCGGCTGCAAGTGGCGGAATGAACTTATGTCGTTATTAGGGGAGTGTCTGTTGACTAACAACAAAGCATGATTTTGCCACTTTTGTGAAATTAATATCCATTTATTCCTTAGATGCTTGTAATTGGCGCCTGAGTTGTCGATAGCCTTATATTAACAATCTATTGCGATTTTGAGAGCAAATTTTGGCATGGAAATGAGGCTATTAATCCTTGGAATTGGGTTCCATCCGGTATCGGAATCCAATGATAATTTTGTCAGCTTCTTCATATAAAGTCTCGGGAGTATCTCAGGCATCTAATAAGCCTCTCATTTTTCTTTATAAAATTTCATGGGGTATCTGGCTCCAGCAGTTTGTCCTGTAAGGCAGGGTGAGGTGAGCCAGAGCAGGTGAATCAATCGGAAAAGTTTTACATACAAAGAACCTCCTAGTAGATTTTTTGCTGCCTAAAAGCACGTCGCGATCTAGAATAAATAACGTTATGTATTTTGAGTCAGTAATTTAAAGACTGTTGAATATGCTAAAGTATGCAAAAAAAATTTGAAAAGATAAAGTTGCAGTGCTTAATTTTTTTTCTGGCAGTGATTGGTATAACTTATGTGCGAAAATGATATGGTTGCAAATAGTTTTTTTCGACCATGAACCACTGAGGTACTGCCATGTCTATCTTCAGTACCGCACTGAAATCAAAGGGACATTTGATCACCGCACGCTACATTCTTAGCATACACAAGATAACAAAAAAGGATCTGCATATTGTATCTAAAGAACTCGACAGAAACAAACGGTGTGCCTAGATACTGCTCACTTCTGGCACCCTCTCAACTTACATCAAGTTGGCAGTCTGTCTGTCCAATTGTTTGGGACACATTCGCTTTTAGAGTTGGCATTGTTGTGTGTATTTACTGAAGTAATTTGTACAAATCTAAAAGCCAGTGTTATTTTTTCCACTGGCAGTAAAACCTTTTAATTAACTTAAGATAATACGAAGCATGGAACAGCCTTTTTTATGACTTTTACAGTATCATTGTTGGACATTGCATAACCATTGCAGAAGTTAAGCAAAACTAATCACATATACCTACGAAAATGTCTACCAAAGTGCCGGAAGACCGGCACAACTAGTGAATAATGTATGTCTGAATTCTGAAAGCCTATGATCATTACTATTTGGACAGCTCCTGAAGTCCGTGCGCCAAATTGAACTTTGACTGAACATCGATTTTTGCCAACTCTACCCTCTAGTACAGTCCGAATGGAAAACTTGGATTCTACCTCCCCCCTTGTACTTAGCGAATTATAATGTATAATGGCAATGTCAGAGTCATTTTTGTGCAAGATTGTATTCGTATTCATCTCCGAGGGAATAGAGTTTAATCAACTTGAGAATTGCAAATGAAGCGAAGGTTGGCATGAAATGAATTCCAGTGTGCGTGAAAGGGAAGGGATGAAATCGTCGCGGAATGCTGAAGTGTGTAACATTAGTCGGAAGGCTGGAGCGGTTCCTCCTTTCACGTGGAGAGAAATCGGAATGAAATGGCACAGATGTCCCGGATGACACTGCGCAACCATCACTTTCTCATCCGGAGCATCTGCTCCACCGTCCCTTCAAAGTGTCGCCATTTGACCGCAATGTTCCATACGCTCCGGCTCGGCATGACTTTCAATAAGCAAAATCGGGAGGCCAAAATATTCGGGGATGTTTTTTCCCCCCGGGCTGCTACAGGTAGTTATTGGAAGCTGTTGAAGCATTACGAAGCACACAGGATAAGGTCTAATGTTTATATCCTCGCGAGAGTTGTGGAAAACTGGCAGTGTGAAGGTGTATATTCTGAAACTATGGCATGCATATGATTATATTTTTAAAGTTGTATCCAAAAATCCTTTGGTTTCATGCCCTATGTACCGTACAGTACTTGAAGGGTTGATCCAATTGAGCCGGAATAGCGATACAAAATAATGTAGCACGTTTTTCCATTATATTATAATATACTTAAGCAGTGGAGTGTACCGGTAGCGAATATGATACAAAATGAGGGGAGACGGAGTGGCGCCGCGGTAACGTGCGCGCCCACGGATGTTAAGGTCCCGGGTTCGATCCCAGCCCGGGGACACCCCCTTCATCTCGTGCAGAGTTCAGGGTCACCTCTGGCTTCGTCTCGGGTGGTATATCCTACAGACTAGACCACCCGGGGGAGTTCACTAAAAATGGCCACAGCGTCAGATTCACTGCACTTTGCACATCCCCTCCTGTCATCCTGCCCGTGGGCCCGGGCGCTTCAAAAATAGGATTCCCAAAAATTGTACCATCGAAATAAAGGTCTGGCAGAAGGCCCCTCTGGGGCTAGCCGAATACCCAATCAATTATTATTATCAATTATTATTATATGATACAAAATGATACAACAATCTTGCTGACGTGCTTGTAACGGCGCGGCGGCCTTTCCCTTTGTTCGCTCTGTGTTTCATCACAAGGATCAATATAATACTGTACAGTATTTTAAACACTTTCTCACCGAAGTTGTACTAATGAAAGCAAACATTTGCTATTTATAACAATCAATTCTATCGCAATGGAGTTATGGGGGTATATTTACAATTGATTGACCTCAACGTACAAGAACCGCGTATTTCATAATGATTACCAATGGCCTTTAAGGAATCCTCTTTTAAATCCCCAATTTTATTAATTCACATCTTAGCGATCTAATCGATGATGAGTTTTGATTGTGTGAGGAACGGGAGAACCCCGAGAAAATCCACGCAAATATGAAGAGAATCCATCGGAAACTTTTGCACATTAGGAAATCCTGACCCGGGGCTCAACCTCCAGACCTTAGAGGTAGAAGGTTGTGGCCATAATCCCTAAGCCACCATGATACCAAGAACCATTTATTTAATATAGTGTAACATATTCTGATTCTTTTATGGGACCCTACATTTTCTATATTATTAATATCCGACTGTTCCCACAACTCCTCCCGCACCTTACGGCATACAGCATTGGGAGTTCTGTCAAAATTTAGTCCGCGTTTTCTATATCTGTAATAAACTTTTGTTGTTTTTTTGGGAAATAGTGTCCAGGGAATTTATAAAACGCAAATAACGCCGACCGCCTAAAAAACGATCGCGACCTTTCCACGGAATTACCATTTCCGCCGTTCCAGGCGCGGGGTGCCACCTCCTGGGTGGCGGCTCGCTTCTGCACCGTCTTACTTCGGCACTTCACCGTCGGATGTCGCTGCCTGGTCCTCCTCTCTGTGTGTCTCTCTCTCTCTCCACTTTCGCAAATTTGCCTAATTTTTTGCCTAATTTTGGCAAGTTATTGCCTAGTCTAATCTATACTGTGCACACTATTGTAGAACTGAGAGTAATATATTGCAATAAATTATTATATTCAAGTGTTTAAAATTAATCTGCCAAGATCACATATGGCAGAACTGATTCACCAACCTTATCTGAATTTACACTGCTGTGATTGTTGTGGATGAGCGGGTAGCATTTCCAACAATGGCAGCATGGGACAGCAAACGTATCACCAGTTCCCTGCTCAATCTTCCTTTAAAAACAAAAAACAAAAAAATACAGGTGTGTGTTGTTTATTGAGTAGGCATGATCTTGTGTTTGTTGGGGAGTGAGTGGAATAATGGTAGTGCTGCGGTGGGATTTGAGGACGTGCAGTGCGGCATGCGTCTTTGAAAGGAATTGGCCGACGTAAGGCAGGAAATTGCAGAGGATTCTGTTCGTTACCGTCTGACATTCTGCTGCACGGATGAAGGCAATTTCCCCATGATCTCGGATGTGTACCCACCAACTTTCACGCTGCATAGTTTCTTCCCAAATAACTCTCGACTTGAATGCAGAACGGCGTTCTCGCTCGCTCGACCCTTTTTCGCTTCTCTCCTTTTACTTCTTCGCTTTTTTTTTTTTTTTAGCTGGCGCTAAGGATGACGAGACAGGTACTGCGAACAATGATGCATTTGGAAGCCAAACATGGCGGCACTTTACGACTAATGAGCTCAGCCATTTCCTTACTTTTCAGTGTTCAAATTTGAGCTTGACGTAGATGTTAGGGATTCCTTCAGGACCCGTGAGCTCGGTTGGAAAAATCCTGAGAGCCAATGTATTTTGACAGGATGGTTATTTCGCTATTTGGTGTGTTATTAGTCGCTGTCATGAAGATTTGATTAGAGGTGAATGTTCTTACAATATTAACACTGCAGGGGTGCAAAAAGGATAGTCGGACAGAATGTCTAAATGCGGGGTAATGGACATGAATGATGAATGTATGGTACTAATGCAAAATACAGTGGGTACCAATAATAATCATCGGCGGGTAGGATTGATGCTGAACTTGTTTAATTGGGCATGTCACATAGAGAGCGATTCAACGAACCCTCGAAATGCTACAATTTGGAGCTATAATATACTGTACATATTGCTAATGCTAATAAATGCAATAATTATTCATATACTATGGTACTTGCAGCTAGCGCTCTCAAATGATATGGCAGTTTTATAAAATAATTATTTTCGAAATTAAATATTAACTTGCATCGCTGTTATCATACCCTATAGAGTAGGTTTTGATTAATTAAACTGTTGAAATCAAACAGGCCTGGCATTGTTTCCTCGCCAGATTTTGCCATTTCACTTCTACGCTGGTAAAAGAGCAAAAAAAAATGTCATTTTTCAGCTGGGATTGTCTGCGAGAAGGGCTAGAAACAATAGATTCAGATACATAGTGCGACACATTTAATGGACTTTGTTTGGACTTCTTGCCCAACTACCATGCCTGCAAGAAGTAGCCTACGCACGTGTCATTGCACTCTAAGCACAAAAGTTGCACTTTTCATGGTTCATTTTGTTGAGTAACATTACTTCCAAAGTAACAGGGTATATAGAAGGATTTAGTACATGAATGGCTCATGGTGTAGTGCAGTTCTTTTAAAGTTTTCGAAACCAGGGGAGGAATGGAGAAGATTGCAACTAGTGCACGACGTCAAGAACTCATAAAAACATTTTGCACATTGCAAAACAGTTGTGTTGTAAACACGTCCGTAATACAGCATGTAATATTTTATTTACAACCCTCAGTTGCGGAAGTGACCTGTATAACCTACAGAACAGCATGAATTAGAAAGCACCAGAAAATTTGTCTAACTCTATACACACAAGTCCTAGAAGCTAGAAGCTAGAAGCCTGTTGGCAAGTGTTCCCCTACTGAATCAGCATCGCACCATCAACCTTATTTGATGCAATTATCTGATCGTTTTGGTGACAGTGAGTCACAGCCTTGGCGCCTAGAAAACATCAATGAAAGAATTCCCCAGAGAGAAGTGACCGTCTCGCTGTTCAATCAGAAACAAGTCTCGTAGACAAACTGTATCGATTTGATCGATGGAACCTCCTCCAAAAGATTTCCCTTGGCGACACTAGACGTTTGCATGAGTCCAGAAGAAAAGGATCCAAATCCTTTGAATCGCACCTCTTCCCCTCTCAGCAGTCTCTATTTCGTTCTATTGGCACACCAGGCCCTTCAGATTTCTGGCTCTGGATGTGCTTTATTTTTCTGACATTTTCCTTCGAATCCGGCATACAGCTGACACCCTGTAAGTCGCAGAATTTGCACCATATTGTGTCTGGGTCATTCGCGTTTCTAATCTGGACTGTACCGGCTGGCCCTTTGGACATATTCGCACTTTTTTTTTCTTCACACACAACCCGCTCGAAATTGTCACTTCACACTGTGCCAACCTGCAAGCCCAAATTATTAAAATCGGGCCCAATTACATGCAAATCTAGCAACATCGAATAACGCGATTAATGGCCTCCCAATTATTAAACGTCACATGCTGGAAAGAAACGCGACGTTAATTAATGCAAACATTATGAAACAATACGCCTAGCAATAATTTATCTGCTCTATACATGTAACAACCCCTTAGTGTGACACCTGCCCTTTAGCCCTAAGAAGGCCTGGAAGAATGAAAGAAGAAGGAGAATAATTAGAGCAGATGGCGCTGTCGTAACGCTCCAGAAAAACCATTCGGCCTTGGTTCTGGCACATGTAGCCAAAGTGTTTTCTGTACTTTTCGTTTTCTGCAAGTAAGACATGTCTACCTGTCTGTTAGCTGGCTTGGCAGGAGAGCTAGCGTCGCAGGCTCTTCCCCTGAGCATAACCTGGATAATTTATGGGTAGGGGGTATAGTGGAAAGAGTATAGGGGAAGGGGGAGGGGGCACAGGTTGAGAAGGTGGGAGTGGTGGGGGAGCTTACTGCATTCTCAACAAGGCACGTCAGATGATAACGGTTTTTTTTTCACGTCAGTCTTATAAAGTGGAAGGCTGAATAGAATAGTAGAAGAAGTGCCACTCTTGACTTGAGGAGAGACAAATCTGTTCGTTTTCATGCGTACAAAGTCATGCTAGATGTAGGAAACGATGTCTCTTTTTTATTCGCCGGAATTACTCTGACAATATTGCAACACTTGGAAAAAAATATGTTTGCACAAATAAGCGAGTTATAGTTTGCACGTAGTGCACCTCAAGGGGTCAGTAAGTAAAGAGGGTAAAATCATCCCAGACATTAATATCAGAAAGCTGCTTCAATCAGGGGTGGGCAAATATTTTTCTCCTTGGGCCACATAGAGATTTAAAAAAATTGCCGGACCGCATCTAACAAAAGAAATTTCAACTTATAAAAAAGTTTACAATGATATATCCATCGTTTTATATGAACTTCCATTAATTGCATAAATTCTAATTAAATTCTATGAAAATCGATAAAATTAGCTAAATACTGTATATCAATGAAAATGGCCTGCATAAATAAAAAACAATATTGTTGTGAATTTAAACGCATTAAAAAGAAAGGCACAGGCATAAAATTTCGAACTTTTAATTTTTCAATATTTTCAAGAATACCGAAAGGACCTGCTCAAGGTTATCCTGGCAAAGAAAGGCCACCCACATGGCTCAATGATTCGTGTCATTAGATTGGAGCAGATCACTGAAACTTGGCAACGCAGAGGAGTTGGATCAAAATGTTGCTGTCCAGCCACTCTAATATATGTCATTCAATGGAAGAATGCTTCTAAAGGGTGACCTTCATCAGTTTGGAGAAAGAGTTCAGCCTTGCTTTGCCAACGAACGCCATCTTGAGTCCGCCCCTCTCTCACCTGTCTCTCTTTTAGGGGAGAGTGAGAGAGAGAGAGAGGAGAGGGAGTGAGGGAGAGATACGCGATTGGGCAAACGCGTGATATCGCGATGGGGCTTGCATTTCGCATATTGGTTCCCTGAGGCGGCATTTGTCTCACACGAATATTCTTACAACATTTTTACGGGGGAAAAACCACACAAGTTTTCCTGCCTCTAAATCAACTAATAAAAAACAGTTCACCACGTGACAACATGTTTTGATTCCTACCAAGGCCGCTAGGTAGCAACCCCTACCACATCAAAGATACAGTCAGTGGCGAACACAGCGGCCTTTAGCGTAAACCTAGGTGCATAGATTATACACTACAAGATGCGCAAGGTGGTTGCCGTTTAGGTATCGGGGCTACCATGGTTATAGAAGACTCAGGTTAGGTCACTCCCCACCCACCCCCTGCCGAGGGGTTTTGCAGTGGGTGCTCACTTGAGAGCGCCATGAGACATTTCCCAGAGCATTTATGTGGCGCCCCTACCGGACTAGGCTGAATTTTATAGGTACGAAAGGGAAGCGCTACATGCTGGCCCAACATGGCCGCCGGCGGCCATGTTGGGCTCCCCAATGTAGCCCTCCCCTTTCGTACCTATAAAGTTCAGCCTTCGGTAGGGGCGCCACATAAATGCTCTGGGAAATGTCTCATGGCGCTCTCAAGTGAGCACCCACTGCAAAACCCCTCGGCAGGTGATAAGCCCAGAACGTAGGGGTAGTGTCCGTGGGCTGGGGGCTGCTCAGGGTAACCTTGAACAGGTCCTTTATGCGCGGGCCGCACAAATTGTCTTCGCGGGCCGTAATTTGCCCACCCCTGGCCTACATATTGAGAGTTAACAACAATAAATAATAAACAAATACTTAATAATTAATAAATTGCAATAAAGAGTAATAAACAAACAAAAATCATTCATAAACAGTATAGGCCTAATAAATAATGACAATAATAAAAAGAATAATCCTTAAATAGTTGTAGGCCTAATAAACAGTAATAAACCGGCAAATAAACGAGCAAACAAATAAATAAACATTCTTTGGTTTTTTTTTGTAGTTCCAGAGATTGTCTCTTTCATAGGCGGAAATATTGGTTTCGATAAAATCATGTTGTACTGTATATGGCTTCAATTTGTGTCATTATGCTCAGATGCTTCGCGTTTGAAGTGTTGGGTGCAGGTAGATAGAGAGTAATCGCGCAGGGCGTAACACTTGTGATATGCATTATTTAGTCGGCTAAAATCAAAATTCAGCAGCAATTTTGAGCGCGAAGGACAGCCGAGAGGCAGAAAGTCTATTTTGGAGGCTATCAATTTCGGGCTATCCTCAGAGGAGTCGTCTTTCGACAGTAAAAGTGTCATTCAATTTACTTTGCTCGCCAGGCGATAATAAACAGAGCCAAAAAGTCCGGGATCTTGCCTTTGCCTTTTGAAAGAGCCTGGAAGCGAACAGATCAAATTAGCCTACACTAACTTGAAATAAATTGGCCTCAATGCTCAAGGAGCTGAATTGTTCCTCGCGAGTGACAATTGTTGCTAATTTCTAGGCGGGTATTGTAAAGTGTACTACATGAGATGAGTAGATTTTGCTCATTAGGTTTTTTTACACTTTCGAGTGCGATGCTTAAATGTGAGTTATAAGCCCATTATTCTTAAAATATGTCCTGCGAGACATTTTGTATCCTGTTGTAAACATGAGACATTTAATCGGGACCTTTCTTAGATGCGTGTTTTTTAGAGTGAAAAGAAAAAGCGGCGACGTGATTTACGACGCTTCAAAAGCGGGCAGCCACAAAATGTCAAAATGATGCTGTAAAAAAAGTTATCTGTAAAAATATCTCCAGGTTTAATTAAGGACTGATGAAGAGCAGTAAAAAAAGAACTTGAAAGTTGGCGAAGAACCTCGTAAAAATACAGATTATCAAGACTTTGAGTGTAGATATGAAAATTATTTGGCTCGTTTGCCAAGTCCTGCACTTCCTCCACTTCAATTCCGCTCGGTCTCGAATGTGCTGACTCATCAGGAGAGAGTCACTTCACCTTGCTTAAAGAGTCGCCTATTAACCAATCCGCGACTGGATGACCGTGTCTTGAGATAAATTTTAATTTTTAAATATTTTAGACAGGTTGTAGAAGTTTAGGCATACAGAGGCATGTGATACAGTGTATGATTGTAAATCAGCTGACTGCTGGGAGAGAATAACATGTCGGGTATGAATTTACAATACTGTAACTGTTAAGGCAATAATAGTCCAACAGAGGCAATATTTTATGTTGCTAATTCCTCATGAGAAGCTTCAATATTGTTGCAGCTTGCAAAATTGCATGACATTGTTGCTATTGAGAGTACTATGGGGCTCAAATTGATTTGGCCACTTTATCCTGGTCTTCAAGTAACCCTTCTAACAGGCCCGACGGTGAGGAGGTATGTGTGAAGGGTTGCTTCAAGACCAGGATAAAGAGGCCAAAACCATTTGAGCCCCATAGTACATCCTGCTACGTAATTAACTTCTAACCATTTAATTTCAGATACTGAATGGGCCTCCTGGACTTTTCGCCCCCGGCGTATTCGCCCCCGTGACAATTTCTCCCACGCCGTGTACACCTCAATTGGCCAATTTAGACATTGGACATCAGCTTCAATACTCAATATTGTGAAGGTAAAATCACAAAATTTTCCCACTACTATCAGTCGATATATGAATACATAGTTCTGATGCAGTGTATGCAAATTCAATGAACGCATGGTTGGACTGATGCCAGACAAAGACTGACACTGCGGGTTGATAATGGAAGCCTTATGCGACACACATTTGGACCTCAAAAGAATAGTTCCAAACAGAGAATTTCTAAGTGTGCTCCAGTCTATATAAAAAAAAACAGATCTTTATTTTCCTAGAGAACACCATAGTAGTGCGAGGCTTTTTAGCTTGGTAATTTACTCGTCCTCTTTTCCTGCTGGGTCCGAGCACCAAGTCCCGTATGCATTTGACAAGTCTCAACAGGGCTGGAAGGCCCCGGAGGCTGGAGTGCCCCTGACATGGCTCTAGTCACGTGACACCGATGTCAGAGAGTGCTGTAGATGTTGGAGAGAAATGCTGGGAAAAAAACTACTGCATACAGGCGAACAAAATTTTAACTCTTACAAAAAATTTTTTTTACTTCCACTCCTAGAAATAATCCCACCTATTTTACAGTCTAGAACCTCCTCNGAGAGAGAGAGAGAGAGAGAGAGAGAGAGAAAAGTTCTACCATGCGAAGAGAACAGAGTTTGCTGCATCACTTCGCAAGTCTTTTCCCTCCCTTCATACTCTTCAAGCTTGTACATATTCCTCTGGCTCCCCCCTCTTTTTGTAGCCATGTGAATGGACATTACCCGCTCGGTTTTAATTAGTCTGCGATAGGTGAATGCAGATGAGAAAGTCGCGCCGGCTAAGCCGTAATGCCAGCAGCACGATAAGAAAATAACGGATCGTGAAAAGATC
>KZ538893.1:0-24544 GCA_000934665.2 Catajapyx aquilonaris | reverse complement strand
CCCCCCCCCCCCAAAAAAAAAAAGAAAAAGAAAAAAAGCGCTTCTTTGTCAAGCGGATTCAGCCTGTAGCTATGATAACTTGTGCAAATTAGGAAGGGTGCTAATTGAAGTGACGTGGGTCCTCTAGCGTTGCAGAATAATCAATTGCCTGTTGGAAACCAACTTAATGAAAATTGAATCTTGCTCTCACACTTTCGAGTGTTCGGTATGGATTGTCAACAACGGCGTCTTGTAAATTCATTTCTCAAGTTAGCTAACAAAGTGGATGGAAATTGGCAGGCTTCTGGATGGGGCCCACTACGTAAAGAGGCAAAAACCTTTTAGGGATATTATATTCCTATTGATTTTGAACGTATGACAAGCAGGACGCAAAGTAAGCACTGTAGAAAAATGTCCGAACCTGCAGGAGACAACTTTGCGAATTTGGAAATGGGATGGAGGGGGGGGGGGGGGGAGTGAGGTGGATGGAAAGTGGAGGGACATTGGGGAGATTCTGAATCGGGTTGGTCGAATTTTGTGCTTAAGATTGTGGGCGCCAGTGGGAAAAACATTGTTGAAAGTGGACGGTTGGGGAGGTGTGGTGGCCGAGATGGTAACGTCTCGGCTTGCTGAGTGAAAGGTCCCTGGTTCGATTCCCGCCTGGGAGTTCCCTTTCACCTGCGTCGGGACCCGCACCTTGGAGGTGTCCGGCAACCTGACCTCCTGGGGAACAGCGCATGACCCATTTATCGGTATTACACTTGCACATACGTTCCCTCCTCAACAATCCCTATTATTACCCATTGTCATTGATTTCCCTGCAACGGAGTTTGAAAAAAAACAGATAAATTCTGAGAAAATTCAACCGGTGGTAATCCACCCCCCTAAAAAGGGCTCAGCTCCCTCTAATGGGATAAAAAGAACAAATACATAATAATAATAGAAAGAGGGGTGGACGGTTGGAATTAGTAGAATCACGTGGAGTTTGTTTCCGAGAGCGTCTTCATTTCCAAGCCTGTTTGTGTTGCGGATGGCCTATCCTCCAGGATAAACCTTATGTGTGTAGGCTCGTACACCGCCACTGATTGCATACAACTTCAAATTTTATAGAAATGAATTATTATGAGAGATGTTAATGAGTTTGAATGACGCAAAGTGGTATTTGAAACAGTGGTAATACATAATAGCAGAACGTAAAAGGGTAGCAAGTGTGAGCAAAATGGAAGGTGTCAGCTTATAAAAGCTCAGTGAACTGTATGACCTTACAGTCACTGTACTTTCCTGTACGTCTTTATTACTGTGCTGTTAAATAGACTGATTACTGCTAGCGTTGACAATTAGTGCGGTGCTTAGTTGTGACGAGGTAGAATCTTTCAGACTCAGATGTGCAATTTAAGGAAGCAAGGGAGTAAAAGTACAAATTGTTGATATATGTAAAATGACATTTTGACTAGGAGCACTTCAAAATTAACCACTATTATTCTTGAAATGGTCCCTCTAGAGGCCTATGCTTCGAAAACAACAACTTCATCCTCAGTGCTAACGAGGGTGATCTGGTAAAGGGTGAGTTCATGTCCCAAGTTCTAGACTTTATCGTTTAGTGAAAATGTTGCCTTCACTGCATAGTATATCAATATACACTATTGATTTTAGATTGTCCACCCTAATCCGTGATAGTAATAAACTGAAGTGTAAATTTGTATAATTCTAATGTCATTTTTGATGCTTGAGTAATACGAGGCCTGGATATAAACTAGTAGCAATACTTTCACCTCATGCTGTAGGCTACTGTACAAACACCGGAGGATGTAGTTGTGGCTGGTTCTAGTAGTAGGTTGGGCCCCAAGTTTGTTAGGCATAGTTTCACAAGTTCATGGAATTAGGAAGTAAGCGTGAGAAGCTGTGAAGTTGTGCCATCAACCAGGATCACCCTAAATATGTTTCCCAAGACCGAGCAACTTACATGGATTAAAGCAAAGGTGATAATACTTGGGAATATTTAATGTACAATATCTTCAGGAAGAATACGTTTTAAAATTATTGTCATACATCAGAGTGTGGCAATCCGTGTTACCAGCCAGCCCTGGCTTTTCCTAATTATAAGTACCTTCTCCACTGGTATGGACTTTTTTTCTTAATTCGCGACATCAAAGGTGGAAGGCCGTGACATTAACCACTACAAACCATTGCCGCCCCAACAATTACATTTCTCTAGACCGACTTCAGACGCAGTCAGGTATGTAAGACACTGTACAGTGCATTGAAGTGGTTGATGGGTGGATGCTGTACGGCTTATTTCCACATCACCTCTATGAATTTAGTTCAAACTTGCTTGGAAAATAGCTTCCATAACTATGCCAACAATGTGGGAACTAATTGCTGTAGTGTAATATCAGAAGCAATATTAAACCAAAGTGCCTGACGAACATTATACATGAGCGACTATAGTCTGCTATAGATTTCTGTTGAGGAGCATAGGGTATGTACAAAAATTCATTACAAGTGTTTCTCACTGTGGCTTTCCAAAGTTAATAAACTTACTTTTTTGATGTAAATTTCCAACAGTCGCCTCTTCAGCTGTTTAGTATCTCAAAAAGCACGTCAGGCACAATATATTTCTGACGAATTAAAGTGCGAAAGAGAGGAAAGCAGTGACCTCTTTCTCTCACCCCTTCATCTTGATCCCTCTGTCGTTGCATTGTCTCACAAATATTTTCACGCATGTAACTGTCATCACTTCAGCCCTCTTGAGTAGGATACCTGACGAGTTTCTCACTCACAACTACAGCAATTTTGGACATCTGCCCATCCCTATTACACCAACTCTTCTGCTTATTGACAATTTGTACCTGGCTACATTGAAACAACTGACTTGGTACTTGAAGCCCCCCAATAACTCTTACAAGTTAAATAAACATCTCCTTTTAGACAACTCAAAAAAATTGTAGCACTTCATTATCCCCAGCCATTATTCCACTACCTTCTCTATTACTGCTCATGAAAAGGCAAGAACTTGGTTCTTCTCTAGGGGGGTATGGAGTGGGAGGAGGAGGAGGAGGGGGGGGGGTAACGCAAGATAAAGGGCGTGTAAAAATAAATGAGTCTTGTGAGCGGTTAAAGTAGGTGGAAAAGAAGAAAGGGAGCACGTTTTCTTCAAGGCTTCTCTCTCCTCCCCAGTTATTTAATATGCAGCCACCAACAGGCAACAAGAGGAAGCCAGCAGGAGAGAAACGAGCTGGGGGATATCGAAGTCATTTTTCAGCTCTCAGATTTTCTTGGCTGAGGGCCATGGCCTAAAAGACGAGTGTGGAGAAAGAGAGTGGAAGAAAAAAAATTTATTAGGGACTTCTTTTTGTCTGCGTGAGAGAGGCTTTGCTGCTACCTAATGAGCGGTACTAGATTTTGTTGCCTGTGAGGAATCTTGCCAGAATTCAAGTAAAGCCTGCTTTTGTTTACTAATTAGCTTATTGAAGTACGAATGGATCCTTCTACGTTCTACCTACTAGGCCTGAGGGGGGGGGATGGAATTTTCTTGGCATCTTTTTGCAATAACAATGCTTCTCAGGCGCTGTTCCAGGAATATTTGGGAAGCTGAGTGTGGGGCTGCTCGTCATTAAGGGCCACACAGTGAGAGTTTTGAGGCGGCTCGTGCTGTTTGAAGATTCAAGAGAAGGGTTTGGATAGGGGTAAGTGCCAGAGGATTTTTTTAAAAAAAGGAGCAATGCTAATTTGGCAACATTTTTAGCAACAATGTGGTATAGGCAGTTTCTGCTGGTCGAAAAATAAGTGACACATGCAAAACAAACAGCATATAATTTTTTTTGTAAATTTCAAGCTTCAAATACTCTCGAATTATTCGATTGTGACTAATCGTTTTGCATATTATGTCTTCAACCATTTCTGTTTTACTGACTACTCAATAATAAATCTTCAGTCCTATATTCACCTAAAATTTGTGTCCAAATTAACCCCATGACTTCATTCAAAAAAATTTCGACATATTAATTGTTTAGAGCAGCGCGGGCCTGTCTTGATTGCATAGAACGTATAGTTAAATGACCTCAAACATTCAGGTGTAAAGAATGATTATCCACGTCCTGCGGGGGCTTTCTTGCGTTTGGCCGGCCCTCGTGGCGATGAGGAAATGAAGGAGGAAGGAGTGGGAAGCGGAAATTGAATTGGAGGAAATTGGAAAGGCGTGACGGGGAACCTCGTTCTAGTGTTCTTCTCCGGGAGCGAAAGAGAAGTGCCTACAAATTACCAACCCCGGATTTGCGGTTTGAAGGCAAATAATTCCAAGAGTCGCTGCAGCTCGTTTCTCTTCCATTCAGCCATTATCATCAACCTGTTTTTTTACGTCTTCTTACAATAATTAAGGGGCTTGCGTGCAACAAGGGCGCAGGTACCAAAATGGGAAAAATAATATACAGGAGAAAAGTAAATAGCATTTTTCTGCCTGAAGTCCATTAGACCTAAAGAGTCGTAATGAGCCAGGAGGCTTCACTAGCATGTAATATGTTTTTTGTAAATATAATTATGCTCATATGAGATTCTGGATTTGATGTCCTGCAGGCCCACTTGGTTCGCCTTACACGCTCAAAATTGCTGGTGAAACAAGTGGTTTGGAGGCAAAGCCTGCATGAAAAATACGTCTGGTCCTAGTTCCCTAGGGCCCATAGGAAAAAAATCTCACATCCGATCGACAAATCAGCTAATCTAATGGCTGGGAATGCATTTTAGCCTGCAGACTTCGCCGCATTTAGAAATGAGTCTATGATCGCCGCAGGACGCCCAATAGTAATCATTGGAAGAGGGTCATAACCCGCGCCTGTATGGCCGCATAATTTTGGGTAGATCCCCGGCTACCATTAAAGGGGGGGTTGGGGGAATGGTGATAGTGATCTTCAAAGCTTTTCTGCTGCACAGTTATGGAAATGTATTCTCTCCCAACGCGATACTCGCACAACAAATAGGGAGCCAAATTGGAAGAAAACAATGGTGCCAGTGCATTCCCGTCAGGCGATAACCAATACATGTGTATTGTTGGCAAACTAAATGTAAAGGTATATAGAGCCTGTTTATGTATCTGTCATTTTCAAAACGGGTGATCATTCGGGTTATTAAATGTGCAATATTGCTGCTTGACGTGTTTTGAGCAGTTTAGTTCAGATTTAATGTGACCATTAACTTCCTGCCAATGCATTGGGTACTGAGATGTAACTTTTTTGTCTAATGTTTATGCGCTCCATTACTGTAATTTTGCTGGGGATTATTGCAGTCTGTTTGTACGTAGTTATCGCTCTCATTTCCTTCCCAGATGTGGTTTAAAAATAGGATTTGATGCACTCCATAACGGTTCACGCGGAAAAGAACTGTGCTGAAAATTCTATTAAGAAAAATCACTAATTGCACAGCGTATACTGCATTGTGGTATGCATGGAGCCGGGAGAGTAATTAGGCATGTAATAGTGATGAGAAAGTGATCGCTAATTGAAAGGCAGTGTATTTTAGGAACATAACATACATGTACAGTAGGCCTATAGGCTATTGAAGCCACTGCACTGTATAGAAAAAAGCTGCCCTAAAGCTATAAAAACCGTGTTTATAGACTTTGACCTTTGACTCGTATGTTAGCACGGAGACCTTGAAGCCGGAGAGCGAATAGTAATGTTGCAAGTTTAAATTATGAAGGGGGTTATAATGTCTCTAGAAGAAAACAGGCATGACCATCAGAAAGGACACTTCGAGGACGGCACTGCACAATATATTACCGCTTCCCTTATGCCGAAGGTAATTTCTGACCTTGTCCTGACAGATGTTTTCACACGAACCTGCAGAAGAAATTATTGGGATTAAGTCTGAAGTAGCCTACTGTAGGAGGTTTTGCAATTGTCCCACCTGTACCGATCCTCCATGACTGATGGGGACTTGTACCCGGACATGCTGGAGAATGACGATCTTCTCCAGTTACCAGATACAACTGCCTTCCAACAAGATGATGTACCACCGCAATACAGCTTCATCATCAGGCTTCATCTGAATAGCGAGTTGCATGGGGGGGAGGGGGGGTTATGGATCGACAGAGGGGGCAATTTCACGGGTTTCTCAAGGTCTCACATTACCTCGCGAAATATTGGTTCTTAAGAGGTCATGTGAACAACCTACCAAGCCAAGGAAAGAACTGATACGCATAAGGGACGCTGTAGCCGTGTGCAGACTTTTGGGTCACCCTGTACATTCAATATGCTGCGCTGGTAGCAAGCAAAAGTTTTACAATGGAAAAGTTTTCGCTGTTTCCAGGACCTGTTACAGACAGGTTTTGTATTTTGTAAAAATTACCAAGAAACTTCCTGATTACTCTACTTTCATGTCTAATCCTTGGGTTTTAAAATCACTATAGAAGCGACGTGCTTTTTTGTTGAGAGAGATCGGATTACTTGGTGTCTGATAATATGGTGAGTATACCCCTAGGAAAAATGGAAGTATTCGAAACTGCTTCTGAATGTAAGTCCTTTTCCGATATTCTCTTTATAGCTTTTACCTACTGTAGATTTGCCTACTGCAAATGTTTAAGGTTCTATATAAATTATGTTTAACATTGCGGGACACACAATTGTTGTAAGTTTCGCGAAAAAGCAACGACTGAACACTAGTCAGTTAAGGCAGATATATTTTTATAACACATTTTAAGAAAACCTTCAGTTTTACAATATAGTTCTGGGTCGACTTACATACGGTACATATATGTGGATTGATATTAGAATGCCCATATTCAATAATTATTAGGCTTCCTTTTTAGCTGGAATATACTGCCTCTTTAGGCAATCTTTAGGTTTACGGCGAAAGGCGGAAAAGTGAAGAGTTGATAGTATAAGTCACTGCTCCCTGATTGCCTATTAATTTCTAAAGCTATGGTATACCTGCTTGTCTTTACGAAGCTGTGTACATATGTGCTAAGGATTTAATATACTCTGTCAACTGCAGTGCTGTATCGAGCCACTAATAACTTGATACCCTGTCATGTGAAGCTTACAAAATATGGTTGCACTTTCTGAGGCTTCCAAAGCTTTGCTGTTGTTGCTAGTTTGCTACCAATTACATCTCTCCCTACCCTCTTCGAAGGTAAATGTAAATGCAGGAATTAGTGCTTGAACGATCCTAGCGAAAGCACCTTCCACTTCACGAAACAACATTATTTGGAACTAATGAGGCTTTATCGGACTCGTCGTGAAGTTAAAATTAAGAATGGCTTGATAATGGGACACTCTTAGTCCCATCGGAGACACGCAAGTGTTTGGAGCCCCAATCCCTCCCGATAAGGCTCCAAAGGGGGGCTGGAAACCGAATTTTAATCATATTAGTCTCTTGGCCCCCGACAAGAACTTATGATCTTATAATAAAATGGTCAAGTGGAGATAGGCAACTATGTCTTGAATGATAGCTGCTTTAGAGGAATTGAACACTACGAAATAACATGTCTGCATAATATTATGAGTGTTGATATTAGTCACTATAGCTTATCCCGTCGCTGGGTCGCCCAGAATCACTCGCTCCGTGCAAACAGTGGCAACAATGGCAAGGACACTCTAAGCGCCCATCACGTACTGATGTTTGAATTCGCGCTCCTCCGCCCGCCGCGCCGCGCCGCGCCGGCGCGGCGTGGCCGGCGCTGCGGCGAGGTTGCCAGGTGCCAGCACCATCAACACCGACGCGACGCCGCGCCGCCCACGACGGAAAAAATTAGGGACTTCTAGCGCACAAGTGCATCCGGATCCTTCTTTCGCATGCAGTACAGATGTTGCTAGAATTACCATGCGAATCACATTCATGCAACAACAAAATGGCCGACTAAGCCATAAAATCCTCAACTACAGGGATGGGAGGAATGAGATGCAAGGGGAATGTGAGAGGAGCCTCTACCACGTGAAGATTGTCAGAACTGAGACAGTGACAGATGTATTGGACGACCAGGCAATGTTTGAAAATGTGCTGCTTCAGCGCGCCTAGGCATAATGTTCTATTCAGAAAGCCCGGCGTGCTTTTCGATTTGTCTGCCGCTCGCATTGCGCATCAAAAGGCCGACATTTATCTGAGACAAAAAGGCGGCTGGATAGGTATGACAGGAAGCGATGGCATCAAGTAGGATAAGTCTACGTTGGGTATTTCTGGGCCTAGATATTTCAGTTGAAAATGGCGGTATGGCACAATGAAAATGGCAAGGCGTCTGTTTAGCAACGCATGTTCATGCTGGTACTTGCTGACATTCCGCCATTTTCACAATATTACCCTGGTCTGTTAATTGTTCTATGTGGAGCCCAACATTGCGTACTAATGAGTCAAATTGCATCCAGAAATAGCAAGCGTCCATTTTCCTTTTCGTGCAGTGCGAATTTATCAGTGGCTAGTTGGTTGAGCTTGAGGTCAGGAGAGAGCTTGTTCTATTGGGAACCATTGCATGTAGTATGTTTGGCAATAAAACGTTGTCTGGGATATCTCTTTTTGAGTCGATGAAAGCAGGAACGGTCGTCACATATTTTATTCCAATCTATTCGGAAGGGATGACTTTGACCAATCACTTATTCCAAGTGGAGTAGAATTATTTAGTCACGATAAGGCCAAGATAAGCAGAGTGGAGGGAATAAAAAGTGCCACATGATGAGTGCTAAAGCCACGCATTATTGCATCAAGGGCGCATGCTGGGTAATGGTTGGCAATCACGCAGCCCCCAATGCTACGACTGCAGTCGCTTTACTCAGAACAATCTAAGTTTAGAACGCCTCTCCTTTCCTATCTCCAACAATAAGAAATGATTAAAGAATGCTAAGTGGTTGCCAAGTGGGACGAATTACGAGGGGCGTTCAGGAAGTCGTCTTGGACACAACATTATTACTGTTGTATATTTACTGGGCAAGCGAATATACTCACGCACAATGGAGTGTTGTTTCTTTCAAGCCAATTATTGCTCAGTAAATAATTTTGACGGCAACAGCTGGTAATTAACTGACTGTAGATTCGGGAGTGGATTGTCATAAGTTAAATTTTCGTCGTAGTCGGTCGTATAACCAAAATTGAAACTCATTTGTTCTCTCTATTCTGGTATTGCGAAAATCAGCTTTTCATCATTATTTTCAATTTTTAAAAATCACGATAGGAGGGGCCAGAAACATTTCATAATTGGATATTAAATGTTCAAGCAATGGTAAAGTGTGACTTATTAATTTTTATATGTCAAAATTGTCCATTGATATGTAATTAATGATATTAATGAGTCCATATGTTCACCAATATCAACCTGTGTAACCAGCAGTGAAAATTCATTTTTAATTCATTGAATGTATGTTTAGTGATCCATATACTGCTCTAAAAATTGGGAGTTGTAAGTTATACTATTGTTTAAAATAATAAAATGAAAAATATCTACATTTCTACTATCTCTTTAAGAGATTTTAACATTGAAAAAAATGCAAAATTGTGAATTTAAAATGCGGATTTTTACAAAACCGGAATATGGACAAAACTAAGTTTCACTTTTCACATTATTATGAACAACTTTCACCGAAAATTGTGGCGGTCGGATGAAACCAACCGATCCAGGCAGGGATCCTTTATTCATAAACACGCTACCCAAGAGGAATGCTGTATACTGTATTGAAGAGGGTAATGGCATACTTGTTTCTGTTGAGTCGTAAAGACCAGCCAATATTACAGCTTTGTGAATAATAGAATGCTGCATAAGCGTGCATCTGGCATAATGACCTTGGTATATATACGTACGACTTCCCGCTATGACTGATTTGATCGGACACACTGGACATCGGACCTTAGTCATAGAGACCATGTTTCGAGCTTACCTGGTCAATATTGTAGTTGATAGCACCATCCTACATAGAAATAAATGAGCTTTTGAAGGAGGATGGCATTCACTGCAACAATTGTCCTGCCTTTTGACATGATCTTGTCCGATATTGACCAACCGAGTATGTGCTGCCTGTGCACCAACTTTGTTCGTCCCTACGATGAATGGTTGCTTAACTACAAGTCATGATGGTACTGTATATGTGCAAATTTTAACATTTTAGTCCTTCGCTTTACTTTGAGGATTTCATGTGTATATTGAGTGTGGAGTATCAGCAAGTGAATATATTTTTATTTTTATAAAATCATCCTGCGTCACCATTTTTCTAGGCTAGCCATCTTCGGTCCTTAGAGAAATTCAGTTACTATTTTTGGCATCACATGGAACAAGGAAGTAAAAAATATGGAAGTTGTTGACCAGTTTTACGAGTAAAATGGAGTTAGCAAAATGCGATTTCTGTATCCTCCGAATGGCAATTTCAAAACCCATAATAACATTTGCATCCAGCCTACCCTTATAAAATCAGCCTTGACCTCGTACAGTAGTACCACTGCTCCAACCACCCCCTACTTCCCTCCATATTGTAATACACTGTACAGTACAAGTAGCCTCTCCACACACAGTACACATCTCCCTCTCCCAAAAGACTTCCCCGAAGTTATTACTGTAGATCGCAGGGATATTATTGCGGTTACTTGCATAAACCAGAGCATACTGTACTTTCCTAGTATAAGCTGCTATAAGGTGATTTTTATTTCAGCAAAGACATTAAAACTTCTCTCCAGTCATTCTTTCGCAAGCTTACGAGCTGGACTAGCTACGGAGAGGTCGGTGAGACTCATCTCGTCATCCTTCACCTTTCCCTTCTTTATCCATCTCATCATCAAAATCAGGCAAGCGGCCAATGAATACAGTCAGGGTTCTACACAAGCCTCTTTCCATCACACTCTGAATGGACAAAAGAGAGGGATTAAAAATTAGTCACACGTGCATTGCAATAGCATTGACAATGTCGTGACAAGGAAATAACGCCGTACCTTCAGGCAGACCTGTGCCATATCATGGATTTGCCGAGTAACTGCCTGGTCATCAGTGTCGATATGCATGTTGCTGACCACCTTAACCCACATCGAACAATCTCTTGGTCTGTTCCGCACCTTTTCCAAAGCAGCTAAGGCCAATTTGGCATGAAGGCAGGGTTTAGAACCACTATCATCATTTTCCCTGCAGTTGCCACGGTAGGTCAAGCCAGCCAAGGTCTTGATCATAGCGGGCACATCCACAGAGCAGAGTGTCGAGGCCTCTGGGGCAGACTCCACCTCTTCCAGAACGGGAAAGAAAACATCCGCCACAGCACACTGATTGCCATACTTCTGTCCGTACATGCCGAAAAATGTGCCCAATGTGTAGATCAGCTCCTTGTCGTCTTCTAAGGGATGTGAAAACATGGTGTTAATTATGTATTTCTGGCCAGTTCACAGCGACTTCACACTACGTAAAATGCGCATTAAATTGCATTCATGCTGCACACACTACTTTCATGACTACTGTTAAACACCTACTATATTGAGGGTCGTGCCACATGAGCAGCAGCTTCTTGAGCAAGGCCAAGGAATGGAGGCGCTTAAACAAAAGCATCTTGCACAGGCTCCTAGCAGCATACTGTTGAATGTCGACATCCTAGAAGGGAAGCACTGGCTTATACCAAGTGCAAGTTGACGCGCATACCACTTGCTTACCTCCGCCTTACAGGTGAGCATCAGCTGATAAATGAACACAACGCAATTGGCCTCCGCATTGGCTTCCGTCACCTCCTCTTCAAACATGTCTTCAGTGCACTTGATGTCAAAGGCATCCAAACCAAACACAATAATCAAGTCGCAGACGATTTTCACGCACATGAGTATGAGATCATTCCCCTCAATGTACATGGCCTGCGGGAAATGAAAAACATCAGGCATTCTTTGGTTCAGTTCGGGTCTGGCCATGCAACTTATAAATGCAAGGGCAACTCATGACCTGTTTAAAAAGTGGGAAATGCTCCTTGGCAACATCTCTCTTAAGGAGGCAGCAGAGACCCAGGGCCTTAAAACACCAGTAGCGAATATCTTCATTGTCACTCTGGAAGGTAATTAAAGACGTACAAACTCTCCTGCACGTTTAGAAGAAACCGCATCATGCTCACCTGCAAGCATTCAGTGATAAAGTTGTCCTTCAGGGAGCAGATGGTGGAGCTGAGAGAATTCACTTTAGAGCCTTCAAGCATGCAGCACACGATCTTCAGGCTCTTGATGGTTGTCTCGTCATCCTTGCGAAGTGTGCGCATCTAAAAGAAAAATATTTCTGATTGTCATTTTTACCTAGGAGCACCGTCCATGGGGAATTTCAAGCGGAAGATGTGCGCCCACCTCTGTGACCATTGGAGTACAGCTTTGCTCCATATCCTGCAACTCATTTTCAATTTCTTTGATCTTATCCTTCAGCTCCTGGGCTTCCCCAAAATTTTGTCGCTCCACAGCCATCTCCAAATCATCTCTGAGCAGCTGATACTTCACGCGCAATTCTGCCTGCGCCAGCTTCTTTTTTCTCACGTCCTCCTCGCTATCCACCTGGACCACCTGTGTCAATGGCTCACGGATGTCTGCCACTATTTCAGCCAGCTTGCACAGGCGCTGAGTAGGATTTGGGATCACACGGTCCATGCATGATACAAGGGAAGACACCAGTGATATTGGGAGAGTCACCGAGGCCAGCAATGTCCCGATCAGCATCTCCAGATGATTTCTGAAGTGACACATACAACAAATTATAAAAACTATAACACCTTCCCCATTATGTGGGGACACTAAAATGTTTAATCAACTAAAATTGTCAAGCTGAGATATTAATACCTTCCTATCCTTAAAAGAAAACAGGATTACCTTCCAACTTCATCCGACATGTCAAACATTTTGGCCATAATGAGAAGCTGCTCAGCAACAAATTCGGCCTTTTGCTGTTCTCTCTCACCTTCAATGGCTGGCAAGTCATGGAAAATGCTATGGGAAAAAATTTGTTAGACTGTCTCCATTGCCTAGTATACAATGAGCTATCACTTACCTTTTCAGGTAATTGCAATACTTGGAAAGTTCTGGCATGATCTCTTCAATGGCTTGTTCTCCCTCCTTTTTGCACAGGCACTCGCACAGGACCCTCCAGTACAATGCGTTTTCCGGGCCTAGTTCTTCCTTGGGAATCAGCTTCGTTGCAGGATCCAACAAGTTAAATTTTTCCAGCAGCTCTTTCGTTGGCACACGCCTACGCATATAATAATGAAAAACTAAGATTACATCTGCCACAACAGCAAGCGAACAGGACGACACAAGACATAAACAATGTAATTTTAAAAATTCCAGCAGGACAGGTGTTGGAACATGCTTTTAATTTGTCAGTAACTAGCACAAATCCAGCCACGTTTGGTACGCAATAATAAAATCACAATTAATTCTCCCAAAATCACATTTACTTTGCAAGACAATAAGAGTGATTAGCAAGACTCACATCAAAATGGCGTTGAGAACATGGACCCCAACTTCAGTGTTGATGTCCACACGAAAGCCCTCCAAAAATTGCACAATGTTGTCATCAAAGTTGCGAAGCCAAGCCGGAATCAGTTCCACCTCCACAGTCTTACGCACATTCTCAACTGGACGGCAATAAAATATTAGTCAGTATCTCTCAAAGTCTAACAATGATTATCCCTAACATTGCTCACTACAGCAGACATGCGCACACAAACACACCCATCCACACACAAAAGCAATAAAAATATTACCAGGATCTTTAAGTCCTTCCTTGAGCAGCCTGTTTCTTGAAGAGATGGTGAGTGCCCTGAAGTGAACCTTTTTGGATATGAAGGTGAAGGCCTTGCACCTAATTGCGTCACTTGTGTCCCTAGTGCGATCTACAACATGCGGAAGGGCACGGACAGTGGCCACCAAGCACGTCAAGATAGCCGTACGAACTTCAACACTTGGATCATTACTTAGGTGGAACAAGTACTGCGTGGTAACCGGGCAATCTCTGTCGCTCGGAATCTGCAGGCGTTTCAAGGCTAAGGCGGCCTTCGCCCGGACAGAAGCCATCTATTGGTAAAGAATATACAATGAAGTAACTGCGGCATAAAATGATACGTTACGTTCTCGAGTGTGGGTCATTAAGAGCTCATAAATCAGGATAAAAGTGACTCCGAAGGGAAAGGAGCATGATCAAACTACTGATCAGCTCTAATGTCATAAGCTGCTAGTTACATTGCAGTTAATGTTTGGCAATCATAATTGCTAGTTTGTGATGTCAGTACTATCGAAATACTGAATATTTAGACCATTTTTGACCCATATTTGAACCATACTTTCATACCTTGTCCTTTAATTTAGTCAGCATCATTTCCACCAGCTGATCGAACAGTTCCGTGTCAAACCCATCACTTTTCGACACATCCAGTAGGCAATTCGCAATCTCACATGCGTGCAAACGCACATGGGTGATCGTGGAGCGTGACATTTCGCTTAAAAACCAGACCAGTTCCTTCAGAAAAGGAGCCATCAAATCATCCAATTCGTCATCCTCTGTCTCCGGCTTCTCCTCCTCCTTCTCCTCCTCCTTCATATTCAGGGCAGCAACTTTGGCCACAAATTCCCACAAACACTCTAAACGAGGATGCTTTTCTTGCTTATTCATCCCAACAGCCAGGTAGAAGAAAACTGACTTTGCGAAGGTAGTCAAGCCAATCTGAAAAATATGGGATCTTATCGTAAATGGTCGACGTAACACGGAACAAACCCGTTACCGATGTATAAAGTTTTCTAAGCTTGACGACTAGCTTCGGATGTGTTGCCGCTCCGTCCTGGCATTTCTCCAGCGCTTCCATTATGCACTGTGAGCCAGCTAAGGCCTTCACCACCTCCAGCTTCATCGGCACGTTAATCATGGCTCCTCCACCAGCATGGGCTCAATCGGGAACAGAATAGGGTTTGGATCCACAACCGGAAGCAGCTCTCTCCAGAACTGATACGAGTTAAAGTCGGCCAGAATTTCCTCGTTTGAACAATCTTCCAGAACCTGACAAATCATTATTATAATAATTATCATTATTAGTGCATGCCGACATTGTCCGCCAACAATTATTAAAGAAGCAATATATTGTTGTTGTTCTTACAGAGTCAGGCTTCTGAGGCGTCTCAAGCTTTGGTATTTTCAATAGAGGCTCCAGATCCAGTTCCCCTGGATGTGTTCGTATGCAGTAGTTCCTCCAGTCGGGCTGCTTCCGCTTCATCCGCCCTGGCAGCTGATGGTACCGATGCAGTGACGGCAACACGACCATGCACTGATTCTAAAAAAAACTGTTCGAAATGTTGGAAACTTGGAATAAGAACTTTTCCGGCTCCCTTTTTTTTTGGCGGCTTTAGAACTACAACAGGCGATTCCAATATGGCCGACTTGGAAACTGGCCAATCACAGCACGCGTTACATTTCAAGGCTTCGGTTTACATGATCTAGCTACTGGAAGAAGCGCGTGTGTTATTGGCTACCAGGACTTGGTGCTGAGATTTTATTGGTCAACTTTCCTGATAATGAAGTGTGTAAACGAAGGATGCGCAGACAGGTTGCGCGTGGGTATTTTGCGCGGGAAAATATGATTGGCACCCTTGGATGTCACGTGACGTTCGATTCGCACACAGATTGGCACCCTTGGATGTCACGTGATGTTCGATTCGAACACGGATTGGCACCCTTGGATGTCACGTGACGTTCGATTCGCACACGGATTGGCACCCTTGGGTTTCACGTGACGTTCGATTCGAACACGGATTCGAACGTAAAAATATATATATATATATATATATATATTGCAAACACTTTAAAAAAATCAACCATTAATTTCACTGTTGCCAGTGACTTTATTTTAAATCTGAATAAAAATAATATGAAATTTCTCAATAAAATACTGTGGGTTTTCCAGCATGTACGTTGGCAATAAACTTTTCAATTTCATCACATTTTCATGATTTTTCTTTATAACAAAAATTAACTCGTACGTAAACATAGGCTCTAAAAAGGTAATCTGATCATGTCTACAAAAAAAAAAACGTTGTAACAACAACAGAAAAATTTGCTGAGCACGCTACATGACACCAAATAATAATAATAATAATTTGATGCACTGTGAGACATCCACTTCCTCTGGTTGTGCACAGCTTTCCATTCCGATTTCCGGACAACATGATCATTCAAAAACATCGCTAGGACACTATTTAAAAAATATGGTGCTGTCCTATACAAAGCTGTACACAACTAAACACTCAGTCCAACCATTCTTCAGACTGCTGAAGCAACAAACGAACCAAAAAAAAATCACAGGTCACCAGTTGAAGTGCTTGTTTCTTCTTTTTTTTTTTT
The DNA here is from genome assembly GCA_000934665.2 of Catajapyx aquilonaris. Taxonomy (NCBI): domain Eukaryota; kingdom Metazoa; phylum Arthropoda; class Diplura; order Dicellurata; family Japygidae; genus Catajapyx; species Catajapyx aquilonaris. Next base: position 8,271 of record KZ538893.1, on the reverse strand, counting down.
CCTACAGTGCATTTCATTTTCTAAAATGGTGCCATTTCTCTATCAATGGCTGTAAACCGTCTTCAACGTCGTAAGATTCATTCAGGTAGACAACTCGCATCCCTTCGTGGCAGTAGACGTCCACAATGTGCCACTGCTCCAGCAGCTTCAGGCAGTTGCGCACAGACTCCATGCTCAGGGTCTCTCCTGTTGGAAGGACATGGAGCTTATTATGGTTGCAGGCTATAATGTAGCAGAGACATGAGTTCAGTAAGTCCTCCCCTCTAAAGCCATTCAGCTATGTCTGGGTTGTTCACGGAACACTGGGTGCCATTTAATGCTTTAACGTTCATGTTAATCAATTTTGCATTAAATGGGTACATAATGAAGCAGGGAATGTTGATTTGCAAACTTTCATAAGCGTTATAATTGCTGTGAGGAACTATATATACTACGCGTTATTATTCGTTAAAATATGTACCGGTATTTTTACTTGGCTGAGAAACCCTGGCAGCTCATTTTCTGGTTTAATTACCGAAATAATGACATTCATAATATTATGTAAAATGAGAGGGTAATTTGGACGATAGCTGTGATACCCTTGATATTTAGCAGCAGTTTGTTCTTACTTGCATATGAATAAGTACATTATTATTATTATTATTATTATTATTATTATTATTATTATTATTATTATTATTATTATTATTATTATTTTACCCCGTGATACAACACTTTGGTCGTTATAGGGGGGTGGCAACCACCATACAGTTTTTCTAATTACTTTTTCTTCGAACACCGGTGCGAGGATTACTAGGAAATGGGGTAAGGGTAGGGGGATTTGGGGAGGGGACACATGTGCAGGTGCATTGTCCAGCGGTGGGCCAGGTGCAGTCCCCCAGGAGGTCAGGTTGCCAAGACGCCTCCTTAGGCGCGGGTCACGACCCAATGACGCAAGCGAAAGGTTTACTCCCGGGAGGGGATTTGAACCCGGGACCTTTCGCATAGCAAGCCGAGACGTTACCATCTCGGCCACCGTGCCTCCCCCGAATAAGTACATTATACTGTACGCTCGTCGGATATGGATTATCCGGAATAGCTCTTTTTGGCATTATACGTACTCTACAGCTACTTGGATATTATTGAGAAAGTAAAAGAGTTGTATGCGAAAATTCACCTTGATTGTTCGGGAAATCTGATTAACTGGATGAAATACTGTAGCCTACCATCTAGAGAAGTGGCATCGTTTATTTACTGTGTAGTACAGTATTGCAATGTTGATGTAAAGGCAATATCAAAATTCAGGTTTAATTTTACCGATTTGGTTCCTTAGCAGCATGGTTCATTAATTAATTCCAAAATCTTTGGAAGATGGGTCACGTCAGTCACACAGTAGTAGGCATTATGGAACAAAATGTACAGGGTGTTCCGTATTGATACCCACAAACTTCTGGGGTAAATTACTGTGGTCCAGACGCTCACTTTATGTAGGGGTGTCATTTGGTCTTTGCAGCCTTATATCCGAGATAACTTAATTGGCTATTTATCATGTAGTGTAGCATACACTGAAAAGTTTTCACCCGACCACACGTGGGCTCTGAAACTACAGGCATTCTCTGCCGGTGAGTGAAGCAGGTATCAGCAGTAAAAATTGAAACGGTATTGTAACATTTATTATTAGTCTTATTATTTAATTTCATGGTCACCCATGGTCACCAGAATAATGAAACAAAAAAGAACCACTTCTAGTCACGAATAACAATCACTTGCCATAGGAGCACCCAGCATTACTGAGAAAATTTAGCACACGGAGAGGCTCGAGGCTCGAATCTTGTACTTTCTGGGGGCAAAACGGCTACTGTTTCTGGCCGCTTATGAGCCTCCAGGTGGCACTGTACTTGCTCCACACTACGAATTCTACCTGCAGCAGGGTTCCAAATGACACGGTACAGCACAACTTCTTCGATCGTGCGCTTCTCGCTCCAAGTAAACTGGCCCATGTTGTTTACCCTGCCAGCATCGTTAGCAAAACTGAATACCGCAATGTTGTCGCATGTAAAACGCGAGATGACAGAAGCGACTGCTAAATGCACATCACAGCTGATAGCTACACAAGCAACTCATGATCAAGAGGTTGCATGTGTCCTTAGCAAGTGGCAACTTTAATTCGTTGCTTCTATCTGGACTAGTCGAAAAGTTATGGAGGGGCGAGGGAACTTTTAAAAAAATATCCATCCTATACATATTGTATTTCGTGACCAGGGGGACTCCTTTGAAGCTGTTGCTGTCTATTGTGAAGGAGAGATATCATCTGAATTGTATAGAGTATTACTGTATTTGTTTGTCAATATTGTCATACTGCAGGAACATTTTTGTACGTGGGCAAGATAATTTGACCTGAGGTGAAATGCGCAACCGCCACCGGGCAGCCGGGACCGGCGACTCGCGACCTGATGCAGGTGTTGTGGCTTCGGAATATCGCCTTTTGGCTGTATTTTCACCCTGCTAACGTGGAAATTAGCAGCGGAGGTGATGTTTTCTCAACACTATAGGCCAAGCAGATTTAGAAAATCAAAAGATTTTCAAAATTCAGGAGGGTAAGAAGAGTTACTTTGGTTGTAAATCCAGGTGCTCGCACCCCCTGGGGGTCAGGGGCGGCCTGGCAGGGGTTGCAGGGTTGGAAAACCAACCCGGGCCCCCCCGGTTGGGGGCCCCCATAGACAGTGAGAAAAAATGTGATATGTGAAAGGAAGTGCAGGTAAGACTTAAGAGTGAGCGAGGAAGAGGAGAGAGATGAGGGGGTAACTGAAACAGTTTTAACACGCCTAAACTCAACAACAGTCCCGTATAGGCAGACTGGCAGAGGATGGCACCAGCCAAGGCAGGGCTCGGGCCTGAATACGGTTCAAGCCTCCTACGTCCCCATGAATTTGTCCCATGTTACCCTCATACCCAACCCAGAACGCGTGTCGCGCAGGGCCGCATTATCCATGGCTTAAATAGGCTGAAGCCTATATAGGGGCCCACCAAAAGCAGGGGCCCATCGCCCATGCAAGTGCGCAACTTTTTTTTAAAAGTGTTACTTGAACCCCCAAAAAATTTTCGCATGCGGCGGGCCCTCTCTTTGTAAAAGTTTGGGGTATTTGGCTCCATCTCCGGGGGGTGTTTAAGCATCGTGTGCCTATTTTGCAAATATTTGGTGCGTCGATCGTCGATGGCAATTCTTGAAATAAATATGTTATAATGCCCTGGTTCCCAACCGGGGGGGGGGGGGGNGACTATAATTACAGCTCCCTCCCTAGGGAACCTCCCCTTCCCCCCTAAAAGGGCTCCGCCCTATCACGGGGTATACAAAAAATAATTTAAAAAATATATAAAAGGATCACCATAAAGGTGCGTTTTTGTGAGAGATTTATTTGACAAGCGAAATCTTCGCCGAGGCTGAAATTAACAATCTATTTTCGCCTCAAACAATATTAGTAACTTTGGTTAATCAGCCTCGGCGAAGACTTCGCTCGTCAAATCGCTCACATGTAAACGTACTATCGGGTTCAAATACTTTTGGCCACTTTATCCTGGTCTTGACGGAACCCGTCACACACACTCACCTCCTTAACGTGGGGTCTGTGCGAAGGGTTGCTTCAAGACCAGGATAAAGTGGCCAAAAGTATTTGAACCAGATAGTACCGGTATGTTGTAAAAATTGCATTCTTTCAATAGAAAGTTCCAACTTCTCCAGTACATCATATAATATCATAAAGTCCAGCACGTGTCAAGCTGAAGCAACCGTCAGGTTTGCATGTCCTATCATACACATTCCCTATGACATATGTTCAATTTTGGGACTGCAGATGCCAATACATTATGAATCCACCTATTTCCTTGGAACACAACCCTATGTCGGATTCATCACGGCAGATTATCATTACTCTTCCTTCTCTCTCTCTCTCTCTCTCTCTCTCTCTCTCTTCTTTTTTTGTTATCAAAGCCCCGGAGGAGAAATGCAACACAGAAATCAATGCCAAGTACCCCCCCCCCCCATACAAGCCCACCTTCCTGGGGCCTCCACCCCCGGAGACGGAAAAGAGAGAGAGAGAGAGAGCTCCGTAAAACCCGGCTGCAAAAGGTTGACAAAGACAGATGCCAGACGGCGCCGCAGCCGCGAGGTGAACCGGCGAACCACGAATCGGGATTGTTCCTGTCACTTCCATCCAAGACTACCTACCTACCGCCTCCACCCCCAGGCTCCTTTCAACCCAACCCAACCTTCCTGCGATAGCACCGCTGCAGGGCACGTAAACCACTTTTCAAGAACGTGGTGTTACGTACTCTTCACCATTTAGATCATGTGGTGAACAGTTCGATTGGATAATATGTGTAGCCATAGCTAGTGGAGGTTTGGGACACCCAGGCCAATTTGGTTTTTTCTGAAAATGTTCTTTTGATTTTCAATGTTTGGAAAATAGGGGACTATGTGAATTATAGCGATAGTGTTACGTGAGGTGTGACGGTCCGCACGGGCCTTTCCCATGGATGTTGTCAAGGAGGCTGCATATTGTTATGATTGATAATTAATTAATTAGGTATGAGCTCTTGACCGAGGTGTCAGGACTAGTTTGTAATATTAATATCCGCTATTAATATTAGTACCACAATTTATAGGTTAATTATTAAACTGATAAACAATATACGCTTAATCTGTATTAGCTAGAGTAAAAAAAGCGCCAATCTGTTTTATTGATCAGCTACTCTGGAACAAATACTTCTAAGCCCAGCAAATAGATTTGGTGCTTACAGGTTAAATGAACTGTCATTGTTTCACTACATGGGTGCTTGGGCTTGGCACACCCTGCATCAATAATGTCAAATTCCAAGTGAGTCTTGCCAATATCGTACAGTAGTATCGGAAAGGAGGGCCTTGAAATAATAATCTTTCAGTAGACCTACAATCGACTAAATATTATATTTTCCCGTAAAAATATGAGCTGTTAGGAATTCGTAACAACAAACAGCTTTATGCCAACATTTTGGTCTGATAATAACTAACACGAACAACCATACCTATCGACCAATCATTAGCACTGTATTATACGGGAGACTGCACATTTCATCCATATTGGGCCTAAATATTCTGACACTGAGTAGGGGAAAGTATACAGTTATTGGGCACTTCATTAAAATTGTCGGCATGTGATTTTTAAAATGTGTTTATCACACCTAATTAGAAGTATTTATTTTCTAAATAAAGGTCATTAATCAAGCAATAGTTTAAAACGGTCTATTGTATTTTTAAATTATACTTAAGTATATTTTAAAATGTACGTAATATTTAAAACTCTGCAAAGAGTACCATGATTGGCTACAAGCTGCGACGATGATGTGACAAGACAAATGGAATTGGGTCATTCCACGGTAACGGACGGGGCAAAATTAATGGATTTTCCTTTTTCAAATATAAATTGTGTAGGTATAGTGTTTTTGAATGTTATGTAACATTGCAACAGCAACATACTGATGGTGTTAAGATTTATGAAACATCAGATGTTGGTATGTTTTAACATGGTGATTTAATTACATTTAGTCGGCTAATGGACAGGACATGAAATGAACATGCATATACTAATTGTCGCACACATAATAGCAAAACTCAGTTCTCTTGAACATTTCAGAAATAAATTTTTCTGTATGTTGTAGAAGACTATCATAATAATTATCAACAGAATAGGTTCATTCATAATAATTAAGTTGTTGCATGTAATTGGTATAGTTGTTATAATTTAATGTGGGTAACGGACGGGACAAAGCACATATAACTGACCCGACATGTTTGTCCTAGGATAAAAATGGGTTAAGAGAATGGGTCTGAAGTAGCATTCATCTATTCTTCATGACGGTCATTCCACAGAAACACCAAAATTGTGGTTGACATGGGAGTTTAAAAAGCAAAACAAAAATTGCTTTTAAAACTTGACTTTTCACCAAAATGTCCCTTTTCGCGTGGAATGACCTAATTGCTTACCCAATTGCGTTTCATCGACGTATTCTGCAGCTTCTCATTCTTTAAAAATATATGAGGGGTATCACATCAAAAGTGGCCAAGTCCATTTTGGGGGGTGTAACACAAATACGTCCAGCAATAATGTATTTTAATATCATTGGGTATTAATTGCACATTTGTGTATGTAGCTGAGCCGTGGCAACATATGGCCGTAAAAAGTTTCAAGATTGTACACGTGAAAGTTACGTAATCAGCAGTTTTTGTTCATTTTACGACCCTTTTTTTTGGACTTGGCCACTTTTGATGTGATACCCCTCATATATTCTTGGCTTGATATCCTGGGGATTCTTTCCCTGTAGTGGCTTTATACATCATGTTCACTAACGCAGTGTGGAACAGAAGTACACAAGCCCGTTTTAATTAAGTCTAATGAACAATGGACATTCTGGATGAGCTGTGGGTGGAAAAATCACAAGCCCGTCTCTCTAATAAAATCTATTTATGGCTGTTTTCTTTGCATAAAACTGACGGATTGTCATTCCATCTCCACAGAACGATTGTGCAAGATTTTAGTACCACCAATCATTAAAAAAATATCTAGTTTACTTTCTGGAAATTAATTGTGCATGGGTGTGTTTTTTCAAACCCCTTATGCTTCATGTCCATTCTATAAGAAGCAATAAAGCAAATTCAGTCTCTGCTGCAGTATTCCAGCGTTTGTAAGAGCTTTTTGCAAATCTTCGGGTAGTGCAGGAGTCAAACCGAGCAAAGACCAAAAATTCGAGGGACACTGGACCTGTCACACAGCAAAAGGCAAGTAGCATAGATAAGTAGCATTTCCAACTGCAACATGGATCACATACATTGGGTACAGAATCTACCCATTTTCATCCTCTGACACTAATATTATGCATACTGCGTATGTTACAAATTCTGAAATAGTCAAAAATTCTAGTAACATAGAGTAGCACAGGGTGATCCAAAATACTTGTACGACTAATATGGTTATTTGTTGGCACTAAGCTACTTATATTAGCAGTTACTTTACGTGGCTTCCACAAATGGTTATCAAAAGTATTAGCTGTTAATATTAGGTTACAAGTACCCGTCCTTTTTTAAAAACCCTGCATGGGGGTCTGGCATGCACAGAGTGGGTTCTGCAATTGACGTGCGTGGCATGCCAATTGTTCCAATGGGCAATTCCTAATTGGAAATACGTACTTTGCAGTTCAGAGCTTGGATGGATGATACAGTTTGGTGTATTATTAGTAGGTAATGCCTTCAATGACCATTAAAAGTAACTATACAAAAGCAGCTGCTTAAAATAAGCAGCTTAGTTCCAAAAGTAGCCATAGCAATCTTGCCGCACAAAAAACTTTGGTGTCATCTCCCCAAACCGGGTGGCCAGGTCATTTTGTGAACTCCCCTGGGTGGATTAGTGTAAGGAAATTCCACCCGAGACGAAGCCAGAGACGACCAAACTCTGCACGAGATGAAGGGGGTGTCCCCGGGCTGGGATCGAACCCGGGACCTTAACATCCGTTGGCGCATACGTTACCGCAGCGCCACTTCACCTCCCTCAATTGTGGATCTGTGTTCAAAACCTCACAGTTCCCTCTGGTATAGGATAGAAGTTATGATTTTTTTCCTCTTATTTTTTCCCTAATTACCCTATTTTGACATGATGCCATCACCTATAGCAACGCCAATTCCTGTTTATCAACTTGCCATATTATTGTCATATTATTATCCTGGGCCAAATGAAATGAAAAAGTCCGTACTCCCCTTCCGCACTCAAATTAAGGAATTCCACTTTGCAATCAAATCAAAAAGTCATGAGGTTACTAGTAAACAAGTATACCAGCCCATAAAATTATTACTTGCTCCAGAATTACAATAATGGCTAGGCCTACTGACCGCTCGGAATCGTCCTGAAAATTGAATTCATGGGACAAACAGTCTGCCTTCCATCTTCTAGCCGAAAATGCCACCTTTCAGGACTGAAATTATACAACATTCGATGGTGCCATCACACCATATTCATGATTATTAGGACTGCTCTGCAAGACACTGTGTGATTGCTATAGAGCAGGGGTTCCTAGCCTGGGGTGCCCGCACCCCCAGCAGGGCGGTCTGGGGGGTCAAGGGCCCGGGCTGGAACCGACCTAAGGGGGCCCGAATAAACTGTATCCATACAACTTACTCATTTGTCATTTCACATTAGAACAGTGGTTCCCAACCTTTTCGTCATGACGCCCCCCTTTTCGTTTTCACCATACACTCACGCCTCCCCC
>JYFJ02003430.1:0-41794 GCA_000934665.2 Catajapyx aquilonaris | reverse complement strand
AAAAAAATATGTTACTTTGCTCTGGTCTTTTCCAGCTTCGAATCCGAGTGCTTGATTGGCTTAATCCGATCGCCCTAAAAAATACGCTCTGGCGTTAAACCAGGAGGGGGTTCGGGTAATTAATTACCCAGCTTTTCATCAGGTATTTTCATTACTAGTTTTCCCCTTCCATGTTGGTAATAAAGTGCGGTTCGCCCGGCAGTCTTTTCCCTAAAATCCGTTTTGAAAATCTGGCTCTCCAAAACTGAATATCACTCGTTTCTCACTTAGAGTCGATGTAATTGACGCCTAATTGCATTTCCATAACTTTTGCAGCTGCAACACCGACTCCAGGCCATCCCGATAACACGATATTGCCACACGTTGTTGCCAACCATATGTATCCGCACGATTTTAATCCCCAAGCTCCATTATTAAATTTTCAACAAAAGAGGAGACGCCCGTTTGCACTCTACATATACAGATGAGCGCCTTCGTCTGTTGCGAAATCCCAAATATCGCCGGATTTTCTTCCGCATTTTGGAATGCAATGAATTATAGAGTCTGCTCTCAGATTCAAACCTCGCTGAGGATTACTTCACCATCAGCAACCGCGATTATGCTGCGACTACATTTTGAAAATTTGGCACTACATATTGTGAAGCTGATGGATGTTGCTTTAAAAACTAGGATGGTCAAAGGGAATGGAGCCTGGAACAGACCAGGCAAATGTAAGCGGATGGGTTGAAACCGCAGGTAATGCGATTTCCTCGCTCTCAAGCTTGTTTAGCCAGGCAGGTAAACTGGAGGAACTAAAAAGGTTTAAACGCATGTCACAAACGCCTAACCGCAGAAGAAAAATTCAGGTGTTGGTTTCTTGAACAAAAGGGCCATACCCTTGGCCTCCCAACCTGATTGTACTATGCCAACGACACCAGGTAACCTAACTTGCGACCCATTTCGACCCATCCGCGAATTTGACTCGGACGGCCTCCTTTTCCCCTCAGCACATCACCGCCAATCGATCGTCTGTAACCCTTCTGCAAGGGCAGAAACGTAACCCACTTCATCACTTGATAATGTTTGTCCTTTGCATCCGCTCATGAATATTCTCCCATGGAGGCTTAATTGCTCCGGTGTTCTCTCTGAATAGTCCGATCTGTTGAGTTGTATCTATAGGACAGACGACATAATTTGCAATTTCGCAAAAATGGACACGTGATGGAGCATATTAGAGCACGTGGAGAGTGACATGCGGAAGTGAAGGCAGGATATTAATGATCTCTTGGATGATAAACTGTTGTATTAAGGATAAGAGATAAAACCAATGCGCAACGAATGACAGGGATTGTAATTATCGTGGGACAATTATTTGTGATCAATAGTTTTTTTGGAGTTTAATGTAGCGAAAGATCTCGAAAAAAGCTGCGACGTAATGGATCAGGCAATTAGCGTGTAACCCAAATCCAACTCATCACATTTTACACTATGCAACTTTGCCTGACATACTATGAAATTCATAATCGTTGGATGCGATTTTTTTTTTAGACAATCTACAATTTTCAGCACTCCACTGGCAATTCAAATCATAGTGTAACATTAACACTCCAATCTGCTACAGTCGCTAGCACATTTTCAACCCCGTTTTAATCGCCAGATTACCCCGCTTCATTTTTAAAACTCAGATAAAAATCTGAACGTGTCAGATCCCGCTCTGCGATTCTCTACCCAAAAAAAGGGGGGTCGACTGGACTATGGGAATGCATATATCGAGTCGCCCTACTTCGGTGCCTAAAAACGTGCCTAAAAAACGAGGTGACCACTACTAAAAACCAGGTGTGGGATAGTACACATCGTGCAGATATAGCCCCCTCCATATAGCCAGCCGGTAGCTGATGCGCCGAATCAATTCACATGCGGCTCCCCGGTTGGTCGGCTTATTTCCACTAGTTTCTCCGGCATGGAGAGAAGCACGAGAGCTGCTGAATTCGCTGGGTTAAAGGTAAGTTTCTGACACCTTTCCTTTATATAGCGATATCTGAATTGGGCAGCAAAACTTTCCGTTCAATTAGAGACGGTTGGAAAAATATTCATTCCAGAGGTTTCCGTCGAAACTTTGATGTTTTCTTGTGGGGCTCGTCAATTGCAAGGAGCGTGAGGAAAGTTGCTTAGGGCGGACAAATAAGTCGCGCCCGTTGATTGCCGGCTCCATCAAACAGCCTCTGGAAACTTCCTGAGAGTTTCCGAAAATCCTGCCCTTGAGAGGAAAATCTGGCTTTCAGAAGTGGTGTTTTACGATCATGGGTGGAAATTGTCGGATAAGTTTGTTTATTTCGGGAGCAAACTCTTTTTTTTTCATTACAGTCCCCATGCCCTTGAACTTCAATTAAAGTTGAGCAGAAATTTCGGAATAGGCATTGTTCTGTCCCCTTTTCGAATGATCGTCGATACCGTTTACGCCAATGCGTTATTTGCTTTTTGCCCTTCATTTCACATTTGCAAGACCGCAAATACAACAGTATTTATCTAGCCCCGGAGGTTCCACGTCCGAATCTACTCCGGTTCTAATTAAAACTCCCGCCATTGCTGCCGTGGAATATACAGAACCGGGTTTGTTTTACTGATTCGTCGATAAGCAGCACTCAGGGCCTCCTTTTTTTTCGCGAAAGACAACCTGTTGAACCCGCATCCCAAGAATCTGAATGTGGCTCATTGTTGCCGAAGGTGCGCCTTGAAAGTCAACATGGTAAGAACAAAGGGGCATTAAGGTGCACTCACCTGCTTTGATAAAACAGGGCTTTTGAAATCGGTCTGGTTCACACAAAGAGACGCTTCTTTTTCCTGGCATGTAAACAGCGAGAGGAAAGGAAATCCGTTGTTGATTTGAACAAAACCTGAAGCACTCCATTTGCAGGTAAGTGCTATGATTGTGAAATGAATCCCTTCCACTTACATGCACTATTCATATAGCCAGGGCAAGGCTTTCTATGCGACTACTTCACCTTCAAAGTTTTATTCATTTCAGTCAATCCTTGCCATGGCCACTAACGAGTTCTTTTGTGGCACGAAATGGCTGCCTTTTTTTATCAAAAAAAATTAGGAACCACTTACTTTCAGCTGACATTTTCATTACGTGATATGCCAGTGGCGTGCGGATTTATGACAATGTCTGTACATTTTCGGAAGATGAAACAGAGCAATGCATCCGCTTTTATATAGTGAAGTTCATTTCAGAGAGGAAAATAATTACAGTCGAATCCAACTGAATTATGGATGAATTTCCTTCCGAGTCTATAAATCCTTCGGTTATGAAGAGGAGAAAATGGGGTGGTGTGGGGGCTTGCTCAGGATGGAACCGGGAAAAGGCCTCAGGTCGCGAATCGCCCAAAATCCCCGGGCGCGTCTCAAGTAGCAAATTACTCGGGAGATGGATTTTCTAATTAGGAAGCTGGGCCTTGGATGCTGCCTTTCCATCCTTCCCTCCCATGCTCTTTGCCAGCACCTTAATACCCTGATTACCCGGTCCCGTAATTTGTTCTTTATACTCTCTACACCCACTCATTCCCTCCCTATTTTGCTTAGGCCGACTTGTGTTTCAGTTTCTCATCGGAAATCTCGACAATTCCAGGAAAATTGCAATTATGGTATTGCGAGGTCTTATACCCTTAGACGCTTCGCAATCTATTCAATATATACTGTAGGTTCATCAAAGGATCTCTTCAATAATTGAATTTAGTATCAGTTGTCACTCATAATATTAGAAAAAATGAAACCGTTATTCAATATTTATTCCATAGGTTGTGAAAATTCTGCCGTTGCTGATTTAAAATTTTTTCAATAAATTTTCAAGCCGAAATTTTGTCCCTGATATCCGCCCCACCCGTTGAACAGTAAAGCCATGTAGGTTACCTACTGGCTTAGGATAAGCCCAATAATATCAACCAGAATCGAGGGCATATGTCTGGGTACAAATTGCGTGACATACTTACGGGTACGGTCACGCCACTTCTTAGAAATTCTTCCATCTGGCTTGATGTGCATTCAGGGTAAGAGTGAAATTTCGGTTTGGGTGCAGCCGGGTGTGGATGTTATTGTCCGAGGGTTAATTAGTGGCAGGTGAGAGCACCAAAGTCTATCTCGTGTCCTGGCCCCTATTGTTCCTAGGGGTGGTCTTGAAATCACTTCTAATTGCAATCAACTGGCGGGAGGATAACAAACAACCAGGGGCTGGAGAGGAAATGAACCTACCCCTATCGGCACCCTTTCGTTGCCCAATCTCAGTGCAGATTCGACCAAAAATAGCACCAGATTTTTTTTTGCTATCTTTAGAAAAGATGAGGCCGACGTATTAGGTATGCAAATTGAAATGGCGGGAGCGAATCTACTGAGTATTTCATTCTTACCCCAAAAAAATCTACATCAAATTGACATTTCCAGAAGTACACACTGAAGGTCATAATGTAACACCATGCATAGAATGCGTAATTACAAGCTGGGTCTAATTAAGCCCCACTTGTCCCCAGCGAGAATGCAGTAAACACGCTATTATGCTGTGGAAAGTTGTAAAGATGCATTTCAGTAGTTCGTAGTAATCCGGATTTTTTTTTACAGAGTGGTCCTTTATTCAAAAGTGTGTGGTTGAGGAAGCGGGAGAGCGGCGAGAATTTGCGAATTCTGGAGCTGTCTTGGGTCGGGAAATGAGTGAGAAACCAAATTAGCAGTAGGCCCTTAAGAGCATGGAAGTTGACATTTTATCATCATTGATTATTGCCTCTGGGTCTGAAAGAGATAGAAACACCACCTGAGACGCTTAAGTCGCCGAGGGGATCAATTCTGCTCCTTTTATCCTTTTTAGAGACGCACAACTTCTCCGGATGTACAGTACACCGCGACTGACTAATTTTCTAAAGCAACACTTTGTAACTAGATGAATTGGCTCAGGTTTTGGTATTGTTGTTGCAGAAACAGCACAATGCGAGATCCTGGTTGAACAATCTCATACTCCAGGCTCATCACGGATCTGAGTTTCGCCCGATTCTAGGTTGTAATCCTATCACAACAAGCCTAATAGAAGAGACTATGATTGTAAGCCTATTAGACTTTCAGTTTTCTTTCGGGACTTGTTTGCTTATTTCCGGCTTACGTATCAGGTCTGCGGTACAGAAATTATTCGCAGTATACAAAGAAGGATTTGGCCACATCATGACATGAATTTATTTTTTACAAAACTGCTGGTTGCAATATTATTTGAGTGATTTACAATTTTTTGCACTTCTGAATTTGGCAGTAAGAATAGTTACCAAATATTGTGCATTGTTAACTACTGTAGTTAGCAGGCGAATGTGGGCCTACACTTATGAACATCGGTAAGCACTAGATCGCTCTCATTATGATTTATTAATTCATCATTTCATCTCTCTCTCTCCTGACAATGCGTTTATAATGGTGCAGTGTAAATCCTGCCTCAATGTACGGTGAGTGCAAAATTTTGTAACCTGCTATATAAATCAGGGCGCTCCGTTCATTCAATATTAACACTGCAACTTCCGCCATAATCTTACTCTAAAATGGGTCAATATAACCCCCAAAAATTGATCGCGCTTGATTAAACTTTCATTCAACTATACTTTGTCTCAGGACACGAGGTGCTGCTGGATCCTAATCCAATGATCCCGATTTTGAACTAGTTTTTTTAAATAGTACAAATTACTGGGTGTGTCCTATAAGCTCTTCGTGGCCTAATAGAAAGCTAATTAGAGGTCTGGTGGTTGAGGGTGTCGCAAAGGGTGAAGATGTTGAAGAGTCTTCGCCTGAATGCCCATATTGATTAGACCTGAGCTGTCCCTGCAAGCAACTCTTCTTTTCCTGACCTGACATATATTTCCCAAGGAGACTACGTTGATTACGCCGTCGAATGATTGGCTTTTCCTCGGACACGCGAGTTATCCTGCATTGAGAGCTGGGGGATGACCTAAGGGTCGAGGTCATCCCTAGGTGACGTCACGGAGCGTGTTGGGAGGTTGGAAAGGGCCGGAAGATTAATATGCTAGCAGATCAGGAGAGCATGTTATTACCCTACAGTATACCTCATTAGTGTTTAATTATTTATGCATGTCTAATGGCTAGGTAATGAGATGCCACATAAGAGCAGGTTGAAAGTCGAATACTTGCCACACTGAATATTGTGCACTAATTATTTATATTATACCTTCCTCTGAATTGGTCAAAATTTTTATACCACTGTGCAATATTGATGTTGCTAATTTTGCTATAGTATACAGGTTATTTGACGCATAAACCAGATCATGCAGCTGTTGTGCGTCTGGACCGATGTCAAGACGGCTTGAAATAAGAGCGCCAATTTGGCTGCACTCTACTGAATAAAATATTTTTCTCGAGTTGGAGACGATTACCATGTCGAGCAGGCTGCATGTAGACTACAAAAAGAGGTCCAAGCAGTCGGAGCCAAGCCAGCAGACCAAGCATGGAGGAAAAAAATTCGCATCCACATCACGCACCAAATAACGGAAGCATTCACACCGAACCAAGGAGCCATATTGCACTTCCTCCAAACCCGCAAACGACAGTTTTTTTTTGCAAAACTTCCCTCATCCTTATCCATTTTAATCAAGGCAGCGACTAACCTACATTTACTAATTCCCATGTCGATTCCTTCAAGGTTTGAAGGATTATTTTTTCAATCTAGACTAACACTGTAATGTACCTGTTCTCTTGTTATTCATTAAGATAATGCCAAGGTTTTCTAATATGGAAACAGATTTTCTGAGGGGGGGTTTCCCCAGGTGACATTAGATACAAATGGGCTATTTTCCTAAGATGAAACCGCCGGATAAACTTGGGGGGGAAAGTGTTGCGGACGAGCTTTTAAAGCCTTGTTTGAATTTGGCGATAGGAGGCAAGATTTTTCATCCTTGGCAACTTCTTAAGAGGATTGGGCAGTAGAATGGATAGGAGTAATGGCTTTTGGTTGATAGCTTTTTCGCTACGGAGCAGCTAAAATGTGTCATTCCACCGATTTGATGTTCCAACTTGCGTATAAACTAGTTAAAGCTGGGCGTCTTTTTTTGGTTAATTCAAACTGTAGTGGACACTTATAATGTGCCTTTGTGCTTGAAAAGGTGTGGCTCGCGGTAGCACCGGACCAAAAGAGACGAAACAAATGTGCGAGCTAGCTTCATTAGTCTGAAGCCTTTTTATTCGTTGCAACAAAAGATGTGGTCTGGAGGCATTCACACAGAGCTCTGCGATTTAAATGAACCGGATGTTTGTTTCTGTCGTTTCAGGCGCCCCAGAGGAGTTAGCCGATGAGCTGCGTAGCGCCCCCATAAGTTTAAATAAACCAGCCGGGCATCATGCAGCGCAGTAACAGCGACTCCAAAAAAGAATGGAAACATCGGCTCAGCCTGAGAGTGCGACGCACCTGTCTGGACGAAGTGAGTTTCTATAATTGCACGTTGCGATGAACATGTACTGTCATGGCCAGGTAAGTTTCCAAAACAATTTCACAGGGAGAGGAGCATTGCACTACTTTGAGGGGGTCTATAAAACGGACATGTGATGCATAATTGATACAATGTGGCGTGACTTACGGAGCAACGGTCATGCTACATGTTAATGATGCATATAGGGGAAATAGAGAAAAGGTGTTAATTACTAAACTATTCGGAATTGTGATTAGAGAACAAATGATTATTTGGTTATGAAGATTTTAAGAATATTTTCGCCAATGCTTTTAAGTCTCTGAGTTGTGGACAGATTGATGCGCTACACAACAGTCACTTCTCTATAAAAGGGAAGGGTATAAAAACACCGTCACCTTGCTAGAGTGCTGATGGTTTTATAGTCAGAATACATTTGACTGATTTTTAAGAAGTATTACTTACATTATAGAGGAAACTTCATTTAGCGGCACGTATTTTTGATCGTTCATTTCATTTAGGCTTATCGCATAAATTATTCAGTGAAGTAAGATAGTGATTCTTAAAAGTGAAGAGTGGAAATGATAAAGGGGGTAAGTGCCAATTTTTTTGAAGCTGAGAAATATCGATTTTTGTGTGTCCTATCCGTAATTCTACTTTCCTGGTGATGATATGACTTGGCAGATGCAACATACAATCAAGGCACTTATATTTCTTTGTTAGCGAGACATATTGACATTTTTTCGAACTTTAATTTTTAATTCAATTTTTTCTCGATTCACGGATAACCCGCAGCCGGATAATCGGGACATGTATGCAAGACAAAAAGCTGCAAATTTTACTCGCGTACAAAGTGTACCCAATTCACAGTTTTTCTTTGTCAAAAATTCCACGACTGTTTCGCACTTTACCACACAAAATAAGCGGTGTTGAGAAATGAAAGTTGTTTCATACGTATTGCTAGCAATACCACATGTTATATCAGAAGTTCTATGACCCAATGTATTAATAATTCATACCCCGTTATCAGCCATCGGCTCTTTAGGGGAGAAGTTTGTTTTGCCTGGAATTCTTTGCTTTTCATTTTACTGCGCTTTTTGGGATAGGATAGGGACGGAAGGAAGCGGCTGTGGCCTATTAATTACGGAAGCAACTCCGGAATTTTCCTAGAATGACCGTGGGAAACCACAGAAAACCACGGTCAGAGTTTCTGGCCCCGGGATTTGATCCCAGGACCTCCCGATTAGCAGTCGGACACCATATCCCCTACTCCAAACTGCTTCGGTATGACCCAATGTATTGCATGAAACACAGTCATCTAACTCAACAATGGTGCAGAATTTTGCAAAATGTGTAGGATGGCTTTTCCTTCCCAGTGATAAATCATACCTAGAAACAAAATCTGGAACATGCATGCTGGATAGAACTCTTTCGGGTCTGAGGAGGCTATCTTTGGGGAATTCCTGCTATCAAATGAGCCATCTGGGGCATTTGGAGGTCTCGTATTAGTATTGGCGTTGGCCCATATAGTTCTTTTAGTGCATAATCTTAAGAAAAAGGCACTTACCCCCTTTATCGTTTCCACTCTTCAAGAGGTAAAATATTCCATTGTATTGTGGTTTTATTGGCCTAATTATCAGAACATTATCAGCAAAGACAGTAGAAAATGACATAGAGCGTCAAAATTTAAGGGAGCCCTGCAAATTTTAAAATAATATATATACATATTAATAACATAATTCGATTTGTGTGTGTGTGTTTCCAGCCATCTTCTACACTTCTCCATGAAATAAAACACTGAGTGGGTTAAATTACCAATTAGTGTGATAGCTTTAAATATAAACATCGCAAATGCACCAAATTTGAAACTATAGTTTTTATAAAAATGTCATTTTAGCTTAATGAATAGTTCACGTAAAAGAGCAATGCTGCAGTTGACCTAAAATAATAAAGCACGTGGGTAATGATGACGGACATGAATGCCACATATACTGTATGAACCAGAAAAAATACTAATGGACATGCCTCTGTATGGCTTAATGACTAGGCAATACTAATCAGATAACGTTCCTCTAATAATTTTTGAATTAATCTCTCCCACTATTTTTAGCTGACACTTGCATATCAGCTTCTTTGATGTGGAAGCAGAATGTATAATAAATTTATAAAGCATTGTATCCTTTTAATTATATGCTCCACAATAAATTATTCTACATGCTACGCGTGCGCACATAAAACAATCCCATATTCCACTACCTTATTTCCCAAAAAATTGCTAACAATGTGGAACATTTTTTCTCTGCCCAGTACAATTGACTTATTCACACTAGTAACGAACGGAAGCAGGAGACTCTATATGATTACGGCCAGCCAGTGTTTGGAGATCGTGCTTCGCTCCTAAATGCTAACAAAGCAGCTTCCACATGAAGTGTTTTCAAGTTACACCCTCGTTCTCAAGAAAACTCCAATATTGGCCGCTGCACCGCATACATTAATGTATGGCTCTACTAGTAATTTAACATTAACTATGGCTTTGCCGTAGCATAAAACACGCTTTGAAATCGATATCATATCACGCAAGGGCATATTGTTATGGTTTAAACTCCGGAGCGCTAGCTGTCACCTGTCCCAAAATTTGCAATGGAACTCTGACATGTGGCAGCACTTCTTATCAGTATTTCATTTTAGGGATGCGGATAGCCCAGAATGGCATAAAATATTCAGCGAAATCGGTGCGGTCGCCACAAAAATGCGAACCTGCGCATGAAAGAATTCCAACCATCTTTCTCTCGTGGCATCATCCCATTTGGACCTGCCATACAAAACGCAAAGCACGCTGTTTTAGCACATAGAGTCGTACTTCAAAACGTGCTAAAATTTGTTCCATCACCAACAAGAATATTAGACAAAGCGGTTCCCAGCATGGTGCTAAAATGTTCCTTGATGAATCAAGGCAGTCAATTTTTTCCACTCGTTATTTCCTCAGCTTCTAGCAAACCATTAGTGTAATAACATTGATAAGCGTTTATTACGTTAATGCAGGTGGAATTAATCAAGTTCTTTTTTTTACGCAAGCTTTGATGTTAATGAGCAATACTATCAATGTGTAATAAATCTTCCACGAGCAGCGGCATAATTAGGGGACCTTGACATGTCTGCAACTTGTCCACTTGTTTAAAAATTAAAGTCCACTTTACTGCACCTTCATTAGCGACATACTGTACAATGGAAATTAGTGAAATCATTAAACTTTTGGTGAAAATTTCACTCGAAAAAAAGCAATTTTGCAAAATGCTCTTTTTGCGTAAATTTCCCTCAGAAAAGATTTACTTTAACTCAAATCGAGTGGAATATTACTCGAAAGAAGAGTGAAAATAAGTGAAAGCCTTCTTTTTCAGTTAGTGAAATGATTACTCATTTGGAGTGAAAATTACTCGAGAGAACGAGTGGGATTCAAATCAAGTGGAAGAAAGAGTAAAAAGCACTCAAAACGAGTGGAAAAATACTCGAAAATTTATGCAAATATACTTTGCATTTATTCATTTGCTAATTGTGGCTTATGTAGGTGTGACAAGAGACTGTTAACAAATCCATAAACTTTTCCCTTTACATTTCATTTACACTGACAATTTTGTATACATAACCCAGCACCTGGAACCTGACCTGTTGCTCCAGCAATAATTATGGCGAAGTTCTTTAACACCCCCCGAGATCTCCCTTGAAAGTATGTCCGTCAACCTAATAAAACTCGAACCCCATAGTTTGACCATACAAAATGAAACCCAGCCAGTCCATTGTGGCCACAGATTTAATGCTGTCCCATGTCATTCTCTCATCTTTTCATGCTGCGCTCGCCGTACGAAACGAGCTGTAAATGGCCATCGGCCCTCGAATGTGATCCCTCATTTTGCCTCCACGAGCAAGCCACATAAAAGGTCTAAGTGTTTGAACATGAAGCCCTTTTATGCCCCGGTCTCCCCCCCCCCCCCGAATAAAAAAAAGAGTTCTGGCAGCTATTTCTGTGTATGTTTGGAGCTCGGTGCGACACTAGTGAATTAGTCGTGTGATGGTCCATGTAAAGCCAGTCCTGCTCTCATATCCCACCAAAACTAATCCCTGAGGGATCATCCCCCAATCACCCTAATTGTATTAACGACCTTGACTACAACCACTACCCCCAGCTAACCATGACCCTTCCCCGTCTTTCCAAAATGAGTTAGCCGGGCGCTGGGAGTTGGCAGCCATGCCACAGGCTCTTTTAGCAAAATGCCACGTTGGCTATATGACTGGAGAGACATGTTTTATAGGTGACCTTTAAAGGTGCTGGACCGATTTTTGTGAGATGGGCAACATGTTGATGGCGCAATTAGCAAAAGTGCAGAGGGGGGGGGGGATCGATTGTTTGTGGGTTGTCAGTTATGGCGCATTAAATAATTATTTAATAGTGGAACTTTGGGAGTGCATTATTACCGGGCGTAATTTAATTACTTTATAAGGAAAAATTGGGAGGAACTTCTGTACCTAATAGGCGGTATAATGTGGAGTGTACTTTATGGAGCACGTCAATTTGCCGGTTTACCAGTCTATACATATGGAAAGCGCCTTAAGTCATTTGCGAAGTACCGGTATTAAAGGTAAACGAGCACTTTCATCTAAAAATACGCAAATCCTATTACACGACTGGCTGTGCATACTGATCGGGCAGATAGTATTATTTTGTAGGAAAATGTTGCGTTATTTTCTACGGATCCCTAATTTTTTTAATGCATTATTTTGTGCCATGAGCTTTGTCTATTCACTCTTAGGCTTGTTGACTTATATTGGTTACAGAAAAGTTGCATGTAACTTGACCGGGACTTACGAAGTACATTTGAACAGGTAACATTTAAAGTTTTAGGAAGACGACACATATTAACTCGGTTATTTTTTGATGGTTTTGATTTATTCAGAATTTGCAATATAAAATATTCACATATCATGGCACTGCCGCATAATTTTTCATCTCCATTGCCATTATAATAAAATGATCATTTGTAGAGCCACTGGTGGAAAAAAAATCCCTCAAATTTATGTTAACTCGCCTCACCCTTAAGAATACGTAACCACATACCATTATGTCCGTAGATATTGGGTTCTCCCAAAATAGATGTTCTACAGACAAGTCCCTTCAAGCCATCTTCGTTATGGCCCCCAAAATAATCCAGAATGGAAAAGTGCGAATCACATTAAAGTCGCCTGGGGACCCCATAGGTGGGTGTAGGATTCTTGCACCTCCATTTTTTCTTATTCCTCCTTACCCTGTCCCAAGAATCGATGGCAGGAGTGAATTTCAGGAGAGGAAAGAAAAGGATCTGGATGCTTGTGCACGAGCTCTCTTATCGGTTTGGGACAGGAATTGCCAATGACGGAGCTCACACAAAAGGCGCAACGTCAAGGATCATCGGAGCTCAACCCTGCGCAAAATGCCCGCCACTCTATTTCCATACCCATTTCTTGTCCGTCCGGAATAAATTATGCCAATGGAAAAACCCTTCAGGAAAAGTCAGGTCTCCCGCCGATTTGACGACAGGTATACTCCAAAAAAATATTCCGTCAGATAGCGAAATATCAGCCGAATCTGATAGTCTCAGAACTATATTTTCCTGATTTACAAGTAATTTTTGTAAGTTTAGTACGCGACGAAATTCGCAAAAATCCAGACGCTATCTTTCACGGTGTATTTTAAGAAACAAAGCAGTGTGGTAGGTCGGTTCCAGTCGTTGGCAGTGTGTAGGCGTATACTGAGCTCATTTCCTGTCATATTAGATTCCTCTGTTCAGAGGAATACGCTCAGGAAATGGCTTTCCATTTTCCTGCATCTCGGAAACCAAAGAGCTCCAACTTCCTTTCTGAAAAAAAAAGTACGCTTGTGATGATAAAAGACCCCGTCTCGGAACTGAGAGAATAAAAAGCATTGCTTCTTGCATCTCTCTACACTCTACTTTTGAATGATAAACTCTGAATGTAAATCATGAGTGCGCACAACATTGTACAAGTTCGGAGTGCTTGAATGCGAAATGCTTTTTCGCAAAGTCAGTGATGCGAGTCATGTTCAATAAATTGCAAAACAATACGTTATACATTGCACCTGGAATGTACGGCACTAAATGCCCTAATTCAACAAATGCATATGCATTATACAGCAGAAAGGCACTAATCCGTGAAGCCAAACCAGCGACAATAAATGTTGCACCAACAGAGCAGCAGCTCTCTTTGTCAACATAACCGAAGCCTGCGGACAACCGCGACGCAAGTGACGTGGCAACAATGAACATCATGGAATCTGGCTGATTGCGAGGCAAACAATGTTTTTGCGACTAATTCTGCATATTACGCGACTATAGTGGCCAGTTTTCTGCACTGTTGTACATGAGGCAGTTTGCTGATATCTACTTTCAAAAGTAGGAAAACCGCTACTATTTACCTCGCCTGGGAACACAACAAAGTGACGAGATTCCCACGCAAATATTGTGACTAAACTGTTGCATAATTGTTTTGTCACAATTTACGTATATATGTCGTTTCAGAGCGTTATAGAGTGGTATTACCGCAGATTAGGTGAAGACCTCGGGGGAAGGAAGATCAAGGTCCACTTTTTGTCAAAAATGAGTTACATATCTCAGAAGATACTTTCACTAGTGTAGATTACTGTAGAATATGATGGTTTGGTCGTAATTGTGGAGTAATGATCATAGGTGGGATTTACAATGGAACCTTATGGGCCTTCGAAAATTGGAATATCTCAGTTTCACCTGAGGTGGGCCTTTATCGTTCTTCCTCCGAAGCCTTCAGGCGTAAAATATCTTTAAAAACCTTGCTTTGTCCACTCAAACAGGTTAAGGATAAGTTGAATGAAATGTATTGTAAATTATTACTGTGCATAATTATATTGAACATGGTTAAGTAACAAATAGTACCGTTCGATGTAGTGTACATTATACAGCGGTAGACAACTGCTGTAGAGCCAATATACTTTTTGAACTCATGGTATACCATTTTCCCATGGCCTATGCGGCGATTGGCTGATGTAAATAATTTATGTAGAATTATGCAACAAAGATCCACAATAATTAGGGCTAAAAATGTAGACCACAACAATGAAAACCAAATCCCCAAAGTTATGCCCATTTTGCAGTATGTTGCATAATTACCATTAGCGTCCTGCGCAGCACTGCCTGTTATCATGTGGTGTACAGTACGAGTACATGTACCGTACATGTAGTACATGATGTATGACAATGTATCTTTTATTATATCCGGCTTATAATATTCCATCTCAATGACGCAACATAGCCTCTAGGGAAAATGCGGTGATTTTTCGTCAAAATAAAAGATTATAGGAATACTCTGTGCATATTAGAATAGTTTAGTACATTACTGGCATTTTATTTATCATATGTCACAACTGTAATTTATTTGACGACACTTTTAGTCATGTATTCGATCCTGCTGCTTTTATTGTCGCAGAAATAATTCTGATCGCCTTTCACAATAGGGATAGTAACGGTAATATCCGAGTTTTAAAGAGCAAGATATGATGACGTCGCTTAAAACACGGATATAGCTCCCTCTATTCCCCAAGGTGATTGGTGCCCCTGCCTAATATGCATGTGACTAGAAAATAAATTGCTGCAATTTTCAATTCCCTTTGTGAGAAGGATCATTTCCCAGTCCCTCGAGCCTCTTGCCTGGTCGATTCTGCATAGTTAACAATGGACATTTACAACACTATGTGAAACAGCACAAAGGTGCACGGGGGTCAAGCCTCAGATCATAGCGAACAGAAACACTTTTCATTTTTTGTTCTTTCTCGTTCACGATGTACAGTTCCGTATTTGCATTTTTTTTCGCTAGAAGGTCCTCTATGACTATATACCGTATGTTTTATTTTGTAAATGTTACGGGGAAAAACAAAGAGGCCTGCAACTGAATCTATCCACCCTGTATATTTATGGAGCAGGAACAAGTGTTTTAAATGTCATTGTTGCGCTAATTGGTCGGGTAATGCATTTCATGATGTTTACCTATGTACATTATCAACAATACGTACTGTATACGTATACACAATCCGTCTAGGCTGCAAATATCGGCAAAATTTTGAATAGAAAAGAATGTCACCCAAATCGACAACAGCGCTATTTATACGTAGTTTCAAGCCAGTCCTAGATAATGACTCCGGGTGTTGATGTCACTCAAATATTGTAGGTGGCACCATCGCAACGAAGTGATATCAAGCAAGACGGCCTGATATTACAGTATTTTTCCCATCATTTTGCGCAGTAAACCTACAATTTTTTAAACTTTCATATGTGCATTGCTCAACTCAGATTCTTTATTTGCCCGCCTTTCAAAAATGAATATTTCAGTCGTACATGAATGCAACCGTCCTTTGAGCAGCGGAAACGAAACTGAATGGATACTGAAAGAGCAGAAGACACTATGAAAAGGCCTTCTTATCTATTTGGGGGAATTTTCAATTGCTTGGAATATTTTGTGCCATATGCATATTTTTGTATGACAAAAATTCTGCGCAATTCAGTATATGACTACTTTTCACTCTTGGTATGAGATTATCGAAATGTCTAATTAGAGAATTAATTTTGAGGATACACATGGAGCAGGCTAAGAGATGCTGGAAGGGAGAAAGATTTATCACAGTGCATTTGGTCATCTGAGTCTGTAATCCGCAGCTCGCTACTCCATCATGTGGAATAATCAGTTTGGATGTTGCGCGCTTTTTTTGCCCCCTCAGAAGGTCACCTACGACATGCCCCTAGTTGCGACTCATTAGTCGCTTCTAACATTTACTTTGGGTGGTTTCAGTTTGGACCATTTTAGGTCATTAACGTTTTAATTACCAATTTTCAGAAAAAAAAGTTCACGTAGTACCGAGTTGCTTTACGCGTTGGCAAAAACAAATATCAGCTTTTTTTGGGTGCTCCTTTTATGGCTCACACTTTAAAATATCCAGTATTAAAATTGCAGCAGGCTAAATCGTTGATGGCAGTAAACATAATTACACCAGGCTATAAAATAGTTTTACTGAATCCTTAAAAGTTACATATGCTGTTATAATTACATAGCACCGTGTTGAATAATGATGCGAATTACTGGGGGCCCAATCGTTAATGTTGGCATGTTGCAGCTTGTTTAGATATTTCAATATTTTTAAATACGCACAGCACAGCGTTACGTATTTAAAACGCTGCATATTGTTGGTCATGTTTGTATTGCTGCTAAACTAATTATTGTATATAACAGTTCAATTAATTTGCATTGCCATTCCTATCGCCCTGCTAAATTATATTTCCCTTTATATGACCTTGACTCAAGTATTTGAAAAGGTGTAAATTGCTTAATACTGATTTGGCTTTCATCAAATATGCCATGAAATGATACTCAGACGTCATGTGCCTGCATAAGCTCATATAACAAGCAGCCTTTTGACACATACCAGATTTTGTGTTGGGTAGTTATAGACACCGCATCCTCCTCTTGGTCACTCTGCATTTCCTCCAAAAAGCCATGCTGCTTCTAAGGCCATAAAAGACCTTTGCAAACTTAGGTGGCCCCAATGGCCTTCATTAGTCCAGAGGGCTTTCAAACTTGCAGCTTTTAATTATGTAACGGATACATTGTTGGCCAGGGTCAGCTTTTGTTGCTCTTCCCATAAGATGAAACGTGCTTAAGGGTGCTGAGGTTCTGAGATTTTTATGACCCGAATTTTTGGGCAGCGCAGGTCATTACGCAAGGGAAGCAAGAAGTTTGTTACACTTTGGGGGTAATAGGCTATCCAAATGAGGGGCGCGTGCGGGGATTCGGGGGCACGAGCTCAAATATTAGTCTTTGGCTCGTAGTGGAAGAGGCGGAAAAGGTGCTGGAAGATTGCAGAGGCAGGGGGCAAAGTTTTCGCGGGCCCTTTTAGCGTATTTTAGAAGAAAGTGCCCGGTAATGGAATTGGCAATTTAAAAGAGGGAATTACGGGTCTAGACAAAGGGTCAAATTGTATCCAAACTGGAGGCCAAAGGTGGCGGATGTATGAATTTCCATTTCAGAGCATGACCCTGTATGTTTTCCGGTGATTCAGGTATTGTAATGGAGATGTGTCCAATAATGTTTACACACTTCCGTTTTGCAATTGATGGAAAATAGCTTGAAGAACAATGATGAATATTATTAGCGTATGCAGTCTAGTAGTTGCAGGTGTAAGACTTTCTCAGTAGTAAGATCATGCTGGGAGTAAAGGGAAAGTTATTAGTGTAGGTCATATGCCATATTAGTATGCAATGACGATGCTCGGCTTTATCTATACCGGAAATCGTCACTTATCTCTTCCTTGAATAGTGCAATTTTCACCCAAAGAAGCTTCGTGTGCAAGTATGCCCAAACAAGGTGAAGTGTCTGATAATGCACTAGTGACACTGACCTCTCATAAGTGCAAGGTTTAATCTAGGAATGAGACACCTGCCATATAGGCTACAGTGTCATGATACCAGAGAAAAGGGAGGAAATCCGTTCAGCCAAAACTATTATTATTAAAACTGGCTTTGCTGCATATTAAAATGAAAATTGAAAATAATTATTTCAATTCTTATCTGACAGCAGTAGCAAGGTATAGCAGGTACGGCTATAAAAAATAATTCTATTATACTACAGAAAGCCAGGAAATTTTCGCATTCCAGTGAAATTAATTGAATTTTAAATGTACCATAGCCGCGAGTCAGTTAATCAAGTTAATAAATATTGTAAGTCATTTAATCCACTCGGGTACAATCCTTACATTTTGCAATTTTAATTTTGCAAACATTTAATTGCTTTTACATGCATTCGTTTTATTGTTTCTCATACCGAATAACTTCAGGACCTTGAATGATATTTTTATATCTGAAGGGGAAAAAATCGCTTCCTTTGTATTGCTATAGTGAATCATATCTTGCAAAGTAACGGTCCTTTTAGGTACGTAGGCCTATCACAATATTCTTCTCAGGATAAAAATAGTTATGTACAGTCTCGTGCAGTATTTCTTTCCAGAAATTCTGTGTCAATATTGTTTTATGCCTCCTACTCAAGATGTATGACCATTAGAACTTACTGTTACTACCCAGTACAGCTCGAGATTGTTTATCCCACCTACATCTACAGTTCCTAATCCAAAGTTATTCGATAACATCAGTGTGCGTAACACAGTCCGGCAAATAAACTGCGCAGTTGTGACAGTGATTGTTTTAATAGCATCCTTCGAGCAGACAACCTGATGCGAATTGCCTCTTGTTTTTTTTCCTCTAGGCAGGACAGGCGAGCAATAAAAGCGCAAGTCACACATGTTGCACATCACGGAAGAAAACAAAACCTCCCGGAGAACACAGCTGATAAAAGAAACGCAGCGACCTTGAGCTGCTTGCTTGAAGAAGAATCGCCAATGTCCCTCACCTGACCAAACACCCGAATGATCGATCTACAATTCTGATTCCCTCCAAGGCCAACGACAATGTTATCAGTCAATATATATCAGGATCTTTCTAATTATTTTTGTCCTGATCCAAACCCCGCTGGAATTTGGCGCGAAAAAAAAATATCGACATGTAATTACAGACACTCGGTTGAACTTGTGCGCCGTTTCCGCTGACGTAAGCAGCCTTTTACACGGTTTGGAAGTAGCCTACTTGCACCTTATATACCACCCCCTTATTTCTCACCCCTCCCACACATACTATATCCCCCTCCTCCTCTCCCTACCCCCCCTACCTCCCACACAGGGGGCTTTTACAACAGTCTGGTGGGCCTTCGGGGCAAGGCTGTGTGCGCTGTGGATTCACACTGGACGCCAGTTCCATGTGAGCTCCACTGGGATTTGGAGCTATTGCTTTGCAGCTGCGGGTTATACACTGTTTGCATGTGAAAAGTGACACCGGCCATGTTCACAATTGGAACCGGAAGGCATGCGGAGACATCTGCGGGGTCGTGAGGGACCTATTGTTGGGTGAGTTGCCCAAATATTTGGTTGGAAAATACCTGTTGACCAGAACAGAAATGTGGAGGCGGCACTGTGGCTCTCTCAAAAAATTAACTTAAATGTTGTAAAATATTTGAGTTGCAGAAAGCAGAATGATCAGAGTAGCATTTGGTTCAGATTTAGTTGGGCATTGTGTAATCTAGTCTGACGGATGCTATCAAGTGATCAAAATCAGTTGTATGATAAAAGATGACAGCTCTTCAGAGAAATGTTTTTTTAAACGACGATTGTAACCTTCCAACGATGTTTTTTTTGCGAAATCTTTCGGTTGTGATCGGTTTTCAGATCTTTATTTTCTTAATCGCTAAATATTGTTTAGAGGAATAATTCTTGACTCATTGGTTTTGCTCAGTATGCACTTGAACTTGCTCTCTCTCATTTATAATTAAAAAACAGTTTTAATTGACTCAACATGCTCTAAATATTTATGAGTAACATTTTTACTATATCTATTCGAAAAATTTGAAGTCCGAGTTCCTTAATCCTCAATCCTTAATTAATGGTCCAAGTTGAAGGGATATATTACCCAAAATTGCTTCGTGCTGTTTCAAGTGACGAAAGCCACAAAATTATAAAGTAGAAATTATAAGGCAAAAACGGTAACTATTACGGACATATTTTGGTGTTCGCAGATATCACCCATATTTAACGATAATTCAATTGCGGGTATAAAAATGAGGGCAACATGTATTAACCATCATTACATCAGGATGTAGAGTACAGCAGTGTGCAAGAGAGAGGCAATAAATCTATTCAAATTTTTATGATATTGCATGTGCATGTTTCCACCACTTACGCAATTATAAATGCCGGTTTAAAATATTAAATGTCATCTCTAAAACATAATTCACGTGTCATGCGAGTTGCAGACATATGACATTCTGAAAGAATTCATTAGTGTCATCCCAAATCGTACAAATGTCAAACAATCTGGTTAGACACAAATCCTGTAATTTAATTTTTTTTTTAAATCACCCACCTCTTTCAGAGAGTTTTGCAGTTCTATTTTTTTTAAATGTCTGGTACAGGTGCGAACTTTGCATGAGAATGGCGATCGAAAACCTCTCCCAGTACGTGTGTGAATTGAAGACCTCATCATCTGCTGAAGTTCACGCCGCTATCGGTGTGATATCAGTCTTTCAATTAGCAGCAGGGAAATGCCGCTCTTCCACAGTTTAAAACTCATCTTTCCATATAACTTATACGCTTCGTTTCATATCCAACATGCATGTCCATCTCTCAGCGTGCTAAAGTTTGAACAAAAGCAAGCCAAACGGATACGATAAGAAACCAGACGTGTTTTTGATTGTTCATGGCGCAGGTTCGATCAAAAGTTTGCCTTATCGGAATTTCACTTACATGGGCAATACCTCTCGCCCATGAGGTGGGCACTTCCAGATCATTTTCCTGTCCATTATTAATGCATTTCGACGTTGGGAACTAGGCAAACATGAGGATTGCGCAACGTGACAGGAGCGACATGGACTCTCTCTCGAACATAAGAGATGTGTGTATACTGCACTGTATATCTCTATTCCTAGAGAGAGAAGTCCTTGAGAATATTTTGCACTAGGATCGATATATAAACATCGCAGGGGGGATTCTATTACAATGGGATTATTTTGATGCCATTCAGTAGTTACAAGCTATACTGTCAACAGGAAGTGTGAAGAGGGTGGGAGGGGGAAGTGGGGCACTCAGCCCTGCATTGCCCTATTTATTTTCCTAGTGACTAACTGTTTACCGAGGAGGAACACACGGTGAAATTTACGGACCGTTTGGGGGGGGGGTACCCTACTGGCTTTCCTTTCAGAAGCGCGCACAACTTTCACCTCTTTTACCTTTTAGTTTACCCACGACTTGGCGATAAAAGGTGTCGAAAAGCTCTTAACAAAAAATGCCAAAAAACGATCATTTAGCACAAAATAAATAAGAACCGGTTAAGTGAAGAAGTTCTCTTTTCTTTTTTCGCGATTTTTGCTACTTCAAACCTACTGTATATCCTACTAGAAGTGTGGGGAAAAAGAAAAGGAGCAACTAGACCTACTTTTTGGATTATCAGATGACACGGGTCTGATGGAGAGTCGAGCTGACATGCAAATGCTTCTAGGTTGATTTGAGGAGAATTTCACGAGTGTGTTTGCCCTAGTCTGGAACAAAAATATATAAAAAAAAGTGCCAGACAGACGCATGCATCAACATATTTCTTTTCTTGGTGAAAAGCATCTTGCTAGGAGCAATTTGGAGGATGGAAATATGAGACAGGCTCGTTATGAGAGGAGAAAATAATTTGCGAGGTTTCTTGTAAAAGTCATTACAATCATGAGGAGAGTCCGTGCACACTGCATATATCTCAAGGCCCGAAAAAAGATTTTTAAATGTTTGCTCTTAGCGTGCTGAGAGTGTTAATTACTTATATTGCTGCATGGTACAGTCACTAGCAAAAACATGAAGCGAACTTGTCAGTAATGGACCACACCAATCATTCATGTGTTTACGATGCATTTCAATCGTACCGCAGCAGATATTTTCTGCTTGGCATACATAATGCGTGGGGGTCGAAAATCGTATTGCACGGATCATTAACGCGATTTATGCACATTTTGTTAATTAACAGCTAAGGCCTACGTGACGATTACTGCCAGATTATCTGTGATATTTCCGCGGAATAATGATTTAGTCCTGCAAATTGCGAACCTGGCGCTAATATTATTCATAAATCGATGGGACGGGCGTTTGAGCACGTTCGTAAAGTAACAGCTCATCACAGCCAGACGCGTATATTGACACAGCCATTTCCAATATGCATGTCTCTCAATATTAGCCTGCTTATTCGACCAGATTACACTGCTTCCAGTGTGTTGAGCCAGTGGTGTACCAAGTTGATCAGTGCATATGCACGAAGTGTCTCAGCATATTTAGAACCAATATTTTATTTTAATTTATTGACTTGAACGCCACCTATTGAGAGTCTGTTCTGCATACCAAAAACATGGCGGGTTTTCGGACACAAAAATCTTCATTCTTGTTGAATAATCGTACACAGGAAGTATAGATGTGTTTATTTCTCCCTTCGTCTTACGGGCGTCAAAGGCAGTGGAAGGAGGCCGAGCCATGGGTCAACGCAGCGCCAGTTTGCGTCACACCACCATTTCGACCAAGGCCCACAATGGAGTGGTCCTGGTCAACTTCCAGGAGGGCTCTTCCTGCAGGGCTCCAACCCCGCCATCGTCCTCCATCTCACAACCATCCAAATCCAACTGGGAAGTGATCGAGCACTACAACACCTCCGGACTACAGGTAAGCTCTGTTCGCATGAAACATCGGACAAACTCGCCATAAAACGATATGTCGCAGGCCACCACTTGCTCGACCTTGAGGGGTGGTCGGATCGACCAGGAGGAATCTTCTTGTAGCGGATGCCAGTCTCTGCCCCAGAAGCCACAGGAGGAGGAGGTGGAGTCGATCCTCCTGAGCAGCAGCGGTCGATGGTGGCAGCTGTGGAAGCTGTTCAGACGGGTGTTCAGGTCGCACAGGTTCAAGAACGTGCAGGTGGAGATGCTGTACCAGAGGTACTTCCTGAAGATGAATCAAAGCAACCTGAACAGCCTCTTGGGCCTGCTGATCATCATCGCCCTGGTGCTGATCCTGCTCAACTACATTGCCAACAAGGAGGATAAACCCGTACAGGTGGTCACCCTCAGCATCTTCGGAGCCCTCTACCTCCTGCTGCAGATCCTCCTCACCAGATCCTTCCTCAACGAAGTCTACCTGGTCATCTTCTCATACGTGGTGCTAGCCACCTTCTTCGGCATCGAGGCCCTGTTGACCCTTGGAGCTGTGCCCAGGACTGCCAGCGCCGGTGTCTGGTGCACCATCTTCTTCATCTACATGACCTACACCCTTCTGCCACTTCACATACAAGAGTCCACACTGGCCGGGATTCTACTTGGACTTACTCAGCTCGGATGTGCAGCCGGACTCAACTACGAGGACTCCTTCTTGTGGAAGCAGGTACAAAACACCTTTGGCATTTTCATACAGTTACATAAGTAAAAAATGGAACGAACATGTACCTTTGACTCTACGAGAAAAAAATTTGTTGTCATTGATGATGTGGACTACATGTCTTGTGCGTCTCATGGCCATAAAAGATGGCGATAAATCAAGCTGTGCCGTACAAGTAGCCGCGTTGGACCGCAAGCTCCGCAGATTGTCACAAAGACAAATGGAGAGTAATCCGGCTGTAGTTTAGTGCAGCCTTTTGAGGAAAATAGAGTATCTGGCTGGATGGAGAGTTGATGGCGAGGATTTATTTATCGCATTAATCTCAAACTGGACATATGCAGATTAAAAGCAGGGCCAGACACTCCTTTTTTTGCGAAAGTGAGATTTCGATTCTCTTTGCCGCAAAGCTCCTATAATCCTGCTTCTGCTAACAGGATTTATGGCGGATTAATCGTGGTACAGGTACAAATTGTGTTGAAATACTAGGAACTACCAAGTCTATACTATAAGTCTATAGTCGTAACTTATGATCGATTCACTTGGTTCCTTCCAGAATAAGAATCGGGCTGAAATGTATGCCGGCAGATGCAATTTCAAATCATGCTGACAAAAGTCGAAGATATTGTGTGCCTCTTAGTCCGTCTGCTAACCCGCGGTACTGAATTTTGCAAATAAATGTTGCGAAACACCTCCTGTAGAAATTGCGTCTTTCATTAGACGGGTTTCATTCATCACTTGTCTTGAATCTTCTCGGAGAGCTGGAGGAAAGCAGCAGGAATTTCCATGTTGCCTCTTTTTTCTCCTCATTTATTTATCGCTTTGTAATGAAAAGTCGCCCTAATTTCTTCCTGCCTTGCGCAATTTGTTCTGACTCTCGCGGAAAGCCACAGCGATACTAGCTCGTAATTTGTCGCCTTAAGCATTCTGCACCTTCCAGATTATAAGAACCAGCATTTACATCGCCCCTAAAATATTCTGAGGGGGAGCTGCAGCATTTAAATTAAAACTGTCTTAAAAATGGCGAAAGATGCAACTTGCAAATGTTACAGTGATTTTTATAGCAGAATCGTTGAATGCAACCGAGTACTTTTTGCATACTGAATATGAAATAGTGAACCTGAGCGTTTGGGCATAAAAAGAGTCGAGAGCATCAAAGCGTTCTGAAAACTGATATTATTTCTCAAACATCCGACCTTGTCATATTCGCAGAACTGTTTGAAGGACAATCGATGAAATGCAAATTTGAAAACCTGCAAAAGCGTCCGAGTCCTCATTTCCTTTACTTTTTTTTCCACAAAAGCATCTCGACGAGCTTCCTCTACAGGCCGAGCCGGCCTGTAGAGGAAGCTCGTCGAGATGCTTTTTATGCAAAAAAAAGGTGTAACGGGGGAGCATCTTTGTTGCAAATTTGTCCATTGTACGCATCCAGCATCAGATTTGCAAAATGTACTTTTCGGAAAAAGGCACGTCTCCCCATTCAGTGATTGCAGGAAATTCACGTGCTCAATAATGTTTTTTCTGTACAGCAGTGCTATTTGAACTGACGTAAATGTGACACGTAATGGCGCGTGTGTTTTGAACCGGACATTTCCTGGAATTAATTTCGGTTCTCGAGGTTCATCACTCAACGTAACGTCAGAAAGTAGCATAAAGTGTTCCCTGTACTTTGCTCGCTTTGTTAGAGCCGGACACGCAACTGCTCTGGTTTTGCTGATGTATGACTTGGGTCAATCAATACGCAATTTGTAATCCCGTTTCTGTCCGATATTTAATTATTGAAGGTCGTGTCATTTTTCTGAACCAACAGACGTTTACAGACGATTACACTGGGAGAAGGTCAGTTCTGTCATCACGTGGTTGTTAGTAAAGGGGAACTCCCGTTGCATAAACTGCCCAATCAGAAGGTGGAAAAATTGTAAGAATTGGAAATAACATAATCTGATCTTGTATGATTGGAAATAACAGCCATTTGCTTATTTACAATAAAAGTGTTGTATAATTTTAATTTTAGCGACTGACACTAATGAAAACGTGTACAGGCCTTCGAATATTTCCTACCTGTATGATCATTACTTGAGGAGCGTCTTGCATGAGCATCGATGTAAGGTTGGGCTGCGCACTTTATAGCTTACAGGTTCTCTAGCCCAAAGTGGGGAGTTTCACTATAAGCCTCGTTTTGCATTACATGCGCAGAAGGCGAGTTAAAGGACCTATTCCGAACTTCATGGTGGCGTATAAAAGCTGCATAATGGGGCTTCGCATACCCTACGACGCACCGAATACTGCACGTCTTATTAAAGACTCGCAATGCTCCAACTATAAGTCGATGTTATAAAATAGTTGGAGATAAAAGGGCTTTTTTTGGCTCGTTATGTGCAGGACCTGATTAAATACAACACAACATTTTGGGGCTGCATGCACCTGGATGTTTCACGCCTCGATTGTTCGACCGTGATTGTGTGCATTCAACGGGATGATAGAATATTCATGATAACGGGCTCTGGTTGAATTTTCCCCCCAAAAAACGTAAACAGGGAGACGCCATTCGCCATCAGCACAAAAAAAAGGGACACGTCTTTTTGGTGCGCAAAAAAAAGAAGAGTTTTCCGATGGCACTTTGACAACTGGTTTGCGACGAAAAGCCCCTTTGGGAGATGTCGGGTGAGGAACCGGAGCAGCAAGCCATCAACTTCTGAGACCTGTGTTGCACCAAATCTTCCTTCCTACGCGCCAATTTGGGGAGGGACAAAACGAATTTGCCTACAGGGTCTCTAGGGGCCCTTCAACAGTGGTTCAGACAGACTTTGGGGAGATTCACCAACACACTCCGACACCCCCAAATCCTCCCACATCCTTCGGATCAGGGGAAAAACGGAAGGCCCAAAATGGAATTCAATCATAGACCTGTAAAAAAAACGTGGAGGAATATTTTTAGAACGAATCTTGCATTCTTGGTCTGACTTGTTCGCTAGTCAAGGCTAAATATAACGTGGAGAAATATGTTGTGTGTGTGCCATTAACGTAACTTGACACATGGTCGAAGGATACACTGACCTTACTGGTAATGAAACCGTTACCAAAGGCCTTGTGTCAATATTCAGGTTCACTCAAGCGAGATAACTTGCAGCCATGAACACACGTCTTTCCTCTAGTTATTTTCTGTGCAAACTTCCCAGAAGATTATCTTATCGTTACAGACGAGCGTTCTCATTAAAAAGTCAAAATCCCTTAGAAAATGTTACGTACAGTATCGTAAGTGACTTACGGAATACGCCCACTTATTCCATGCAGTAACTACAATTTTAATAATACAGTTAGCAGGCTTGCACGCGGCTATTATGTATTCTCTCTAAATTAGTGACCTGTGCATGCACTGTCAGAAACAAGACTTGGGATAATCTCTCTGAAAAAGCTTATTCAATATTTGGTTTGCAAAATTCCGCTAGCGCAGTACAGTATGGTTTATTTTTAAGTGTGCGAACTGTAGGCTTGCTGATCCATAATATTTAAAATCAACATGTACGTAGCTACCTCGTTGCTCGCAATTCAGCTCTTTCATATACAGGAAGCCCCTAGTTTAATAAAATTATTGTACTGACCACCAAACAGGCTTTAATTATTTTAATCACTTATTTTGGAAGTTACTTTTTTAGGTACTATGTCTTTTCACATATAGTCCCACAGTCCAGTCAACCTCTAGAAAAAAAACTTATTTCGATCGAGTCTCCGGTGCGTGATCCGGTGGGGTAATATCCCGGCGGCATTTCTACTGGACAGCCGGAACCATAATCATAAAAGACTCTCTCGACCTGGTCTGAGCCCCGCGGATATGTTGCGTGCAATGCAAGACAAATGCCAGACTCGTGTCTTGTGTCTCTCAGGAGGATTGAACCTCCCCCCACCTACAAGAGACCCACGCAACAGATACCAGGCTTTACAACATATCGACACCGTATATAGCAACTAACCCCTTTAGGACCCCCAAAAATCGGGGTCCTTTTGTGTCGATGGGTCAAATCCGACAAAACTGTGATCGAGTTTTTTTCCTATCCGGTTTGGTGGGGGGAAGTTGTTTGTCTCCATGGTTACTGGGGCACCAATTTTCTCGCAGTAAATTGGTTCCAATGGTGTAGGAGACCTATATATCTTCCAAGACTCTTCTTTTTTATTTCCTTTCCTAGAGTTTGCCACTTCCTTACTAGTACATGGTGCCTGGGGAGAGACCAAAAAAAAGGATGGTCGTATAAGGAGCGTAACGAAGGGAAAATCATGAAGGCGCCTCAAATTGTTCGCAACGAAGTGATGTTTTCTCCTGGAGATAATCGTGTTTCTTGGGGGAGTAACCTTTTACTGCTCAAGGAGGCAGTTAGTGTTTAAGGTCAGTAGGATGAAAGGGCTGGCTTTATCTTGTTAGTGATTTTTACATTGGGCCGGGATTACAGGATTACGAGGACATGATTTTGTTGAGTTTTGCGTTAGCATATTTTTGTCCTTATTCAATTTAGGGCCGGATTATGGAAGGAAATTGGTCTAAAGCTGACCTTGATTTAGGCGAAAACTTGTGCACTACATGGTACAGAAGCAGTTTCAATGTTCCGGTCTGCAAAAGTTTTTAATGAGGAAGCGACAAAGATGCAGTGAAACTCCGCCGGGACCAAACAAAATTTTAGTAATGGACAAGTTGCAATAATCAGAGGCATGTTTTCCTGTATATACGAAGAGGGAACCAACAGGTTTGGTTCTCTGACCAGAGATTAGCAGGCTACTGTTTTATTGGGTCATTTCCAACCGAATTCCGGAATGACCGTAATAAAAAAGAGGCCATAGAAGCGGTATACACCTTCCTAAAAAGAATAGCTGGCATTTGCAGCTGTATAGCTTCGTGCAATATAACCCAAGCGATTCTGTATTCTCCTCACTCAGCAGATGTGTCAGGTGATGGCGGGGGGTAGGGTTGTATCTCCATAATAAAGGTGGTTGGCGAAATAAGGGCAGTCTTGTTGAATTCGCTTTAGCTGTGCTATGGCACCATATTGCTCGGTTTTATTTTCTCAGGAGTTTGCTCCACGACCTAGTTTATGGCTGGGGGAGCTATGGAAGGGACTATAGAAAAGGAGGCAGTTGGCTCCAGGCACACTGTTCCTCCGAGCAACAGGTTCTATCATGGCCTGGCGGGTGATTCTCAAAACTGCTCGGGTTTCAACACTGCCTGGTGCAGTAACTAGAGCTGTTGAATGAAATAAAATGTACGAAAACAAACCCCCGGATTATGAAGGCTCCTTTCAATGTTACGTGAAGGGCACATTTAGTATAATAAGCCACTTTTATCAATGTTATTGGAAACTGCAGCACGTTAAAGAGGACCACAAGGGCTTAATGAATTGATTGGATTTTATGTGATATTCCTAATAATAATCATACAGGAAGGACGTTGAATTTATATACAGGACAACTGCTAAAAAACTTCATGAAATATTTTATGACAATTTCACAAATAGGTGAGGTTTAATGGTGTGACTTTAAACCATTTAATTTTTATAGTACCGCAACTGGCAGTTGAATGTATTGCTGTCAAGTTGTATGACACCCTCATGAAGCCTGCACTGGACTGGTTAAAACTTAAAAGCAAAGTAGGGTATGCCCATACATTACTCAACATGTACTTTACCTTCGGAAATCCCGGTTGACTATACAAGCACGTGAGTACCGCATCAATATTGCAAGACCTGCAAAAAGGGTGACATTACAGCAGGCTACACTTTATCTGCATAAGTTAATGCAAAACATTGTATCTGTCGAGTCAGCCTTATCCATTTTTCAAGAGTTGGCCCCGGGTTTTCTTTTTTTTTTGGGGGGGGGGGNGGGGGGGGGAATAGTTCCGTATTTTTCTCCCTTGTCCACAAAATTTTGCTCAAAGTGCTGACTACATAGAAAAGCCCTTCACAAGCTGCAAAACAGAATTGCGCCAGTGAAACGGGTGTCGGTCGCATCGGAAATTGGACATTTCCAGCCGCGTCTGTCTCTGGTTTAATCGGGCGGCGATTCCTTCGTTGGAACTATACGCCCGGCTGGCACCTATGGTAATCAAGTACAATGAATAATCATAGACGTAATTACGACCGCTATCTGCTAAAACGCTCCAACTGAGCCTTTACCATCACAGATTTTTTTTTGAGGATCAAAGAGCGTGTAATGCACCTTTTTACTTCTGGAGAGAGAAAAATCATTATTGTCCTGGAAACGGTTTAGCATGACAGAAATGTGCATGTCATCTTTAAAGGCTGATGTTCCAGTTTTCTTGAACAGTTCACATATCATCGACGACTGACTGATCGATAGGAGGAGATGAAGGGAGTAATCAGATTGAATGCGGAGGAAACTGAACTCGTTTCCGGATGGAGAAGACATTTCAGGAATTTCCACAAAAATCGAGCAGAAATGAAACTGCGCGTTACACTCCACAAAAAAACAGCCTTAATTCTTATTCATTTAGTCGGAGCCGACGGCATAAACGCAAGAAATCGCTGCGTCGCGTTTACTGCGCCAAAAAAAGAATGTGAAATGAGGCAGGCGGTTCATGATATACATAAATGCAAGGCTCCTTTCTATAGCAACTTGCTGAAGGCGGGGAGGGGGGGGAGTTTTGTTGGGATTGACCCCGAGAGGTTTTCGTGTCTCGGGCCATTACACGTGCCAGACCTGAACTTATCGGTGGGCTTTGATCAAATCACGGGGGTACCCGAAAATATTCTCTCTCTTTTTTTTTTTAGAAAAAAAAGTCATTTGCGTACCTTCACCTGGTTCGTGGGGGTTCAATATTGTGGGATAATTTTAGTTCCGAGTCGATATCTACAGTGGCTTGAAAAGTCTTGGGAAGTTCATAACGCTGCAGAGTAAATTTAATTAGAGCTAGTAAGGAATTATCAACTTGGCTGCTCGTAATATCGTTGTTCCCTCCATTAATATCGAGTGCTTGATTGCTTATGACCGAGCAATACTGATAAATTCTAATATTTTAAAGAGTGGAATTCGATACATCCGAGGAACTTTGAAATTAGTGGTTTCCCGCCTATCGCTGACTAAACGAAAAAGGTTTCTCTAAGGAAAGGAATGGCGATTTTTATAAAGGAAACGTCTCCTTGAAAAAGGGCGAATACCAAATGTTTCCGCTCAACTCGTAATCACCGAAGGCCAAACAAAAAAAAAGGAGTTGCAGCTGCTTCTGATACTATTCGTGGAAGATTTTTTTGTTATCTTGGAGAAGAAAAATTTC
Organism: Catajapyx aquilonaris; assembly: GCA_000934665.2. NCBI lineage: Eukaryota > Metazoa > Arthropoda > Diplura > Dicellurata > Japygidae > Catajapyx > Catajapyx aquilonaris. The sequence continues at coordinate 11,043 of JYFJ02003430.1, read as the reverse complement.
GCGAACACTCTAATCTAGACTTGCTGAAGTTGAAGAGGGAAACGCCCTCAAATCAGACATCCAAGTGTCATCTCGTGTCTCTTATACGACACGACAAAAAAGTTTGTTTCACTCTCTTTTACTCTCAGATAACTACTTTTGACAACCCAGAAGACGGATGTTCCTTAGTATGCATAAGACGCTGTCTCTGGAAAAAGATTGCAAAAAAAAAATTGGCAACTCCATGCCCTATATATGTCAGTGGTGCCATACAGGGAAAAGGGCAATCATATTCGCCTCGAATTTCCATTAATGCCTTGTCCACCTATCCATTAAGTCATTAGAGTCAATCACAGCGACAAATGTGACCGTTTGACCTGAATCAAATTACACGGCTGCAGGTAATGTACTCCATTTTTTATGGATTTTGCAGCAATTTTCTCTCTTGAAAAATCCTCATGCTCACTTTAGGTAATGAGACCTCTCTATACTCCCGCGTCTCTCTTTTTCGCTTTTGCATACGCCGTTGGGCCAGATAGTTTGCAAAGCGCCTCGGGCCCCCTATTAAAAAGTGATTATGAGGCTCGGAGATACCTTTGGGCCAGACCCACTCGAGTTCGTTACCAAAATTGGTCGTTTCCACGCTGAGCGCCGTCCCTAACTAGGCCCAAGAAAAGCGGAATTACCCTTTCACAAGACGAAACTCTTTAATCTTTATACGAGCAGTACCCCCCACCACCCTTTGCACCCTCGCTTTTTTTTAAGGTTCAGCCTGCCGTTCGCTCAGGTCCAGTGAATTAGCCGACACTTTCATGTCCGTAAAGCAGTTTATTTTATATCCTGCCAGCAGGTACTTTAACTTATTTGGGAAACGGGTAATCAAATGGAGTGTACGGTAATATAGCTAGTCACAAGCACTGAGAATCTTATGAGTGCATCGGGTTGGAATTGCTGAATTTATTTGCGTCAGAAATTTATGCAAATTACCTGACTGTAATTGAGTTTATATTCATCATAAAAATACGTAGCGTCCTAAATGTAGGATACTTGTACAATTAAGGCGTTGGCATGGAAAAGGGCATAAGTGACAAATATATTATTTGTTTACAGGTTAGGCAAATCAATCAGTTTTGAGAACACTGTAAAGCACATTTTATTACACAAAAGATTTCGTATTGTTGGATTTTGTTACAAAAAGTAATGAAAAGTCAAATAAAAGCAGTTTATGAGTTTAACATTTAAATATAGGCGATTTATTAATTTTTTATTCACATTTTCTCTTTGTGACTTATGCCGCTTAGATTTTTAGTCATTATGCTAATAAAAATATTAAAAATATTCAACAACAAAATAATTGAGACAAGGATGACATTATGACCACATTTTCTACCTATACCGTATGTACTGTAAATGTGAAAATTCGCCCCAGGACTACATTCCCCTCTTTTTCTCTCTCTCTGATGAATAATATTGCACCGAGCATTATGAAAAGTGCCCCCAGTTGATCACATTGACAGTGAAAAAGTCCCAAGCGAGACCTCAGTAGATGTGCGAGTAAACCTAGGGCTGCAAATTGCTGTGGGATGGTTCCACCCCACAAAGGGAGGACCTTGTACTGCACACAATGAGAGTCCGAACTGCACACATCCGAAATGGTTTTGCTTTGTTTTCGCAGCTCGGGTCATCAGATGGACGAACATTTCTCTCTCCTTCCTGTGTGCCCCGCTGAATTATTCCCATTGTGCTTCACCATATTCTTTGCTGTCATGACACAAATGGCCCGCATTTAACCCCTGGATATATGTATTTTTTATTTCAGTTGGCGTCCAACTCGATACTTTTCATCTGCACCAATTTGGCTGGCATCTTCACGCACTATCCAAATGAAATAGCACAAAGGCAGGCTTTCATCGAAACTCGACAGTGCGTGGAAGCCAGACTCACTACTCAAAGGGAGAACCAGCAGCAGGTACGACCTGTTATTTATTGGACATTGGATTTGGAAGAAGCGAATAATTCATCGAGAAAATGTTATCTTTTCGCGTGAGTTGGTTTTTCTGGGCCAAAAAAGATGATTTACTTTCCCTCCCATTTTGAGTCGCATAAATCAAAATCAGAAGCAGGATGGGAAGGTATAAAGTTTTTTTAATTGATTTAATGGTCCAATGCGAAACTGTAGGCTTTTTATTGCTGTTCGATAAATCTTGCTCCAAATATCAATAGCATATAAGCACAACCTAGATATTTCACCAGTGAAAATCTTCTACAGGCATAGAAATGCTTCCCAAACAATCGCAGTTTTATAGCAGGAAAAAACTGGGGTCCTTATTTCAAACCAGATTATCCGTTGCGATACTATTTTGTCCAAAAAGAGACCTGAGAGGAAAATCTTCCTTTCGTTTCCCCCGAGATTATTTTATTCCGGAAATGATTGTGGAGAATTGGCCCAGACCGATGTTGAGGAGGGAAAAATACTCGACAAGGCTTGATTCACGTCCAATGCAGCTGTTGGAATACTCGGATCAATCTTGCTCACAAGCGGTGCTTTTCATTCGGGTACCATTGTAGTAAACACCTAATCTGCACTTGAGGGATATAAAAAAATATATGCTCATTAACTACGCACATGTGCTAGGCCGAGTTTAATTTTGCATTATGCGGGCAGCACATAAATTATATTCAGATTAGTATTAATCTCGCAAGAGATGAAAAACACGTTTGCTGGCTTTGTTGTGTGGCCGAGTTTGCTGGTGAAACTGAAATGTTCTAGCTTGGAATAGGGAGACTTTGCCTTGATCGATGACCTGGAACTGGGACTCAATTGACATCTGAGGAGAAAACATGCACCTAGGCCTTTGGGGCTGAAGTTAATGGTCCAGGTAGCGGGTTTCAAGCAGGGCAACGAACCTTGTGTGCTTTTCTGTGGCCTCTCAGAGACATCTCGTTTGTTGTGTTTTCTCTTCCAAGTCCAAACCTAGGGGAGTCCAAATGAAGAGGCTATTATTGTGAACTCTTTTTTTTGTCTGTCCTGCGCAGGAGCGGTTGTTGTTGTCTGTTCTGCCCAGACATGTGGCTATGGAGATGAAAGCAGATATTGCTGGGAAGCAAAAGGATGCAATGTTTCACAAGATATATATCCAGAGACACGACAACGTCAGGTACTGATTGATTTAATATGCTTAATCTTGAAGCTAACTATTGGTGTCTAAAGCAGACTAAACTTCCTGTGCCATTTACACTAATCCATGACTTTGCAGCATCCTGTTCGCTGACATCTGCGGGTTCACTTGCTTATCAGCCCAGTGCACTGCTGAAGAGCTGGTTCGCCTCCTTAATGAATTATTCGCAAGGTACGACGACACCAATACAAATCTTGGAGACATCTTGACCTTATAGCCTCCCTTTCTCTATGTGACATATGCAGATTCGATCGACTTGCAGCAGAGCATCACTGTCTCAGAATCAAGCTTCTGGGCGACTGCTACTATTGCGTGTCCGGACTTCCGGAGCCGCAACCGGATCACGCAACCGGCTGCGTGGAAATGGGACTCGACATGATAGACGCAATTGCGTAAGTGCATCCCATCAATCCGACCATCCGTCCGACCTTATGACGACAAAAAAAAAAGCGTCGGGCGTTGGAAGCGGTGTGTATAAATGCGCCGTCACAGATGAAAGCAATATCCACAAGAGAGAGCTTGATTGCACTATTTAATCAGGATGCCACAGTGGGCTGCACCAGGGGACGTAATTAAATTTTGAATACTGCGACAGGTACAATCAAGGCCAGGAGCAGATTCCCGCCATTACAGTCCAGGGTAGCCAATAGGGACGCCATATTTGACATTAAGTTATAATTTTAAAATCACGCCTTTTTGCTTATCGCATACAACGCAAGTTAATTTAGCGCAATGTGCGGTCAAAAGTAGACCATCACCATGATAGTTTCACAGGTTGTGCATAGGGCCAGAAAGTTATTTGACATGGACAGTACAGGTATTACCTTTTTATATGAACTTTGACGAAATTATCGGCGCTTTGGACGGGAATTTCTGGACTATGGCAAAAAAACAGCGATGAAAACAGGAACAAAGTGTCCGGGTTCAAAATGAAACTGCTGCTCTGTGTATTAATCCGGTTAATTATCGAATGCTCTTTAGCTCAATTAGGCGCAGACTGTTTTATTGTTCCGGTGCGAAAATATGTCCCTCCTCTCTTGCATTTCTATAGTATTTGCCGTTCAAAGTGGGTCCGGACGGCAGCATCTGGCGCCTCTGAAACACGATGTTTGCACATTCTAGAGAGGACACCTTCAGTTTGCTTGAGCATACTCACGAGAAACGCAATCACGCGTCTAGCCAAAGTTTGGCTTTGCAGGAACTCACGTAATTTCTGGACATTCCCTCTCCCTGGACTATCTCTAATTCCGAGAAAATCAACGTTTGCGGTCAAAGAATGTCATTTTCGGTTCCGAGTTTCCACTAGGCTCACTGTCACAAGGGTTTTTGATTGGACTGTTTTTTTTTGTTTTTTTGCAAGTGTTATTGGGGTTTACTCTGCGGATTTCTCAAATTGCACCTTCAGCAATGTTTGAGCTTGAGAGTCCCTGTGGTGGTACCCGTATTGACAATCTTGCACCTAAATGTGACTAGATCAATTCAACCCAACAATACCAACGAATATCCACTGGTCCCAAGTAATTGCTGAGTGTGATAAAAAATTGCTTCAATTTGTGGCAACTTCAGTAGGCCTATACCGCGTAGATCTTTATTGAATGTTTACAGTGCCAGGGAGTTTAATGTATGTCTCGAAAAGATTTCCCAAAGGGAAGTCCCTTCAATTATTTTTCGGTGATTTTGGACTCGAGGGCTTCAAAGCCTATTGACGCTGGACCCTTCCAGGCTAGAATCTTTTATGACCAAACGTACTATGGATCAGCCTCCAGCAAACAGCAGTAGCGTGTATTGACACGATGACAAATGAGACGCTAACGTTAAACTCGGCTCACAATTGGGATCATCCGCATTAGCCAATTGCGCGTACATTCTGCAAAGTCTTGAGATTTATTCCCCCGATCATTATGGTAGCAAACGCGGATAGAAAATTACCATGAGGCCACAGAGTTAAGCCCCCCGTGTAAGGCCAGACTTAATAATTAAATCCGAACAGAGCCCGGAGTTTTTCAAGGGTCGATTTGTGGGGGAACGAGCCACTCACATGCAAATCTGGGTTCTTATTCAGGCTGGTACGCGAAGTGATGACGGTGAATGTCAACATGAGAGTCGGAATCCATACTGGACGCGTGCACTGCGGTGTCCTTGGTCTCCGAAAGTGGCAGTTCGACGTGTGGTCCAACGACGTCACGCTGGCCAACTACATGGAGAGCGGAGGGATACCCGGGTATGCATTGTAATATCGCTGACTGTGGGGGACTTATATAATATGTTCATATATTGCTTCCAGGCGCATTCACATCACAAAGGAAACTCTGAGTTACCTGGGAGGAGATTACAAAGTGGAGCCGGGGTACGGAGGAGAGAGAAATACCTACCTTCGGGACCACAATATTGAGACTTATCTCATCGTGCCGGATGACAAGAGCCGGATTGTCAGGACGGAGGTGAGTTCATATGCTGAGTTATCCAGTCATAAAATATATGGGTGCATCGCAACGAGAAGTCGGCAAAGAAGCAAGTAAAAATAGTTTCATTCAAGGCACCACCGCGCTATGAGCTTATTTGCTCATAAATGTACTTAGTGCAACTAGCATTGTACTATTTTACCTTTCTTTAAGCCCTGGTGGGTTTGCGTGCTTATACGGAACCTAAGTGTACACAGCAGGCATTTTCCAAAGCAGGTCTTTGAATGTGTTGAGTAGAGCAGAAAACAATAATTGTTTTCTGCTTCCTCGATAAAGTGTATACACAGGATTTATGATTGATAAGAATTTATGGAAAATTAATACTGAACACAAGGCATTTGCTCAACAAACAAGTACACCCAAGTTATAAAACTGTTTCGCCCTCTGCTATCCTTTTCTTACTTCAGGTCAACATCTGCATTAGTTATGATTACCTGGAAGCAATTACTGATGTTGACTCTACTTGCTATAGCCCAGCTCCTTTTTCCGTGTATTGAAGACTACAACTGAATTCGTTAAATATAGTACCGTCAATCTCGGTGAGATTGCTCCAGGTGGGATCAGATTGTGCCAGCGCATTCTTGTGTAGAACACTGCGCCCTACAGCGAATTCTCATCGTGATTGCCAATCTTGAATATTCCTTAATATAATGGAATATGTACCGGTACCTAAGTTAATTAGTGTACACGTTGTACATCTGCTGCGAGTAGGGCGCACTGTTATCCAAAAATGCGCTGGCACAATCTCACCCCACCTGGCACAATATCACCACGTTTGACAATATTACTTAGACGCGTAAAATTTTGGATAGACAAATGACGATTCCGGCTCACTTCCCACTGTAGTGACCACGTTTCAAGCTCGTTTGAACCCCAAGTGCTTTTGCACGTATAATCAATCACATTGGTTTTCTCCCCATCGACAGGAAGCCCGCAAGACCATGTACGCCCTGAACGGCAGCGTTTCAAAGGAGCTCCGGATGAGAGGCCACGGGGATCATCCGAAGCCCGGAGGAATTCACAGCAAGTACGTAATCCGTAATTCCTCCGGAGCTGCACCATTAAAAGATTACCTCTTTTTTTGGGTCCAACTTTTAAAGATTGGGATTCGGCGAGGAAAGCAAGAACCCTGAGGACGAAGTGAACGACTACCTGTCTCGAGCCATAGATGCTCGCAGCATCGATCGTCTCCGACTCGAACATTGCAAGAGATTCCTGCTTACTTTCCGCAAGTCGGAAATTGAAGAAAAGGTTGGAAGCCGCGCTACTTATTCCGCATATCGATCCTAATCTTGATAAACTCCTTGGGAATCCCCCATTTTTTCAGTACTCTCAAGAACGAGACCAGATGCTGGAAGCCTACTTCATCTGCTCTTTCCTCATATTCCTGTGCATCGTCGGAACCGAACTAATCATCATTCCTAAGTATGTAGATTTTGTGAAATGGCTGAGAAACAGCCTGCTTATCCCCGGTTCCTGTTTTCCAAAAGCTCTCAGGAAATGCTAATGGGGTTTGCACTCGGAGGAGTGCTGCATCTCTTCATGGTTCTTCTGGTGGTGGCCGAAAAATGGGAGGTGGGTTCAACTTGGAGTACAGTGTGTTACATGCGTTTAATGTCGTGTTTTTTCGCAGTGCATACCGGTGCTGAAGTCGATTTCGTCTCAAATATACGCGAGTCGAACGGTGTCCCAGGCATTGGCGTGTGCTGTGGTGCTAGTGGTTTTTTCAGCCACGTTAATACCTATGGTCAGTTTATAGTCCAACTGAAATCTTGAGGCAATCCAAACAAAAATCCAAGAATAATATTTGCTGTACACTTGATCGATTTGGATAAGTTTGGACTGCCTTAAGATCTTGGAACGAACTTTCACTTGTCCTTTTCTTCCTACAGATAGTCATTCATATGGAAGGATTGGACGAGTGTCTGGCGGTCCTGTTTAACGAAACTGAGTACAACAGTTCGATATCTGCCATTGTCGTTAATGTAACGTACGGACGTGAAGACATCGGATTGTGCGAAGGAGCAGGTGCAACGCCGCATTTTCCGGACGTGAGTATTGCCCGTTTGCATTGTTGGTGTCAGTAACTGAATTCTGAGATGTGTACCTCACGCAGTACTTCACGTTCTGCCTCATCCTGGTGCTCATTTGCTGCGCAATATTCCAAGTTGTGATGAGCGTCCTGAAGATGCTCATCTTAGGCACCATTTGCGTCGCCTATCTGCTCATGGTACTCGTGTCACATTCCAACATCTTCCAAGTCAGAGACTACCTTCTCCATGTCTACGCAGGGTGAGTTTAACTCGAATTTATTCACCAATAAGCATATTCCGACTTTGTTGGAACAACAACTCAATTTTGCGTTTCTAACGTTGTTTTCCAATGCAGAGATCCGCAGCAAGATTTTGTGGAGTCTCGGTTTGTGACCGTCGCTATCCTGGTCAGCTTCATGATCGCACTCATCATCCATGGGCAACAAATAGAGGCTACATCTCGCCTTGATTTTCTGTGGAAGCTTCAAGCTACAGGTGAGTAGGCGATGGTGTTCAGTATAGAGATGTGGGTTACAAAAATTTGTATCTTCCAGAGGAAAAGGATGAGACTGAGCATTTACAAGCCTACAATCGGAAACTACTGGCCAACATTCTTCCTGTTCACGTCGCAGAGCATTTCCTAGGAGGAGACAAGACCGGAGATGTAAGAATATGAAAGGCTGTTACGCAACTGAGGCATTTACAAGATAGTCGAGAAAATATCGAATGAGCTTTTTCCTTATGCGATACTTCTAAATCACTTTTAAAAATATATTTGGATAAATTTATGAAACTCATTTTCTTGATTTAAAATGTGAAAAAAGTTGGAGACACACATCGTCTTATTAGGTTCTGTTCAAATCTCTGCGCATTGCCGACAAAGTGCACGTGAATAATATTACCGGAGCCTACTCTGAAGAGCAGAAAAGTTCCCTACATTATTTGGGGTGTATTAGTGATTATGCCCTTAAGCGTGGACTTAATAACCCTGGTTAACATTTTATCGTGGAAACGCTGAAGAAAGGCCTCGGGTTATTTTGAGATGAAGAATAATGTATGCCATTTTGATCTCTTTGGCTTCTGTCCCGAAACATATGCGAAATACCCTCAATGTTGGCATTTTGGCAGTGCAGAATAGCAACCGAGCCATCTATCGACTGATAGACGAGGTGCAGAACCTCCTCCAATCCTCACATGGCACCTGCTGGCTCACATTCCAAGCTGAACTTGTCATTTCCCCTTTAGACTAGTTGCAGGGTTTGCGTTATTTTGAATTAAGATACATATTATTAAACAAGTTACAACAAATGGCTATGGTCGTACCTGTCCTCTACAGTGGATTAAATAGAAATTACTGATCGTGATCTTCTTGTAACCACTCAGGAGCTGTACCACGAGCAGTGCGAATGCGTTTGCGTGCTGTTCGCGTCCATACCGAACTTCTCCGAGTTCTACGTGGAGCTGGAGGCGAATAACGAGGGTGTGGAATGCCTGCGTCTCCTGAACGAGATCATTGCCGACTTTGACGAGCTTTTGAGCGAGGATCAGTTTCGATACATCGAAAAGATCAAGTCGACAGGGGCCACGTACATGGCTGCATCCGGACTGACCAAGGCCACGTGCGACATGAACGGATACAACCACGTCACTGCCATGGCCGACTACGCTCTTCGACTGAGGGAACAACTGGCTTACGTCAACGAGCATTCCTTCAACAATTTTAAAATAAGGATAGGTAATATCTTGGGGTATAAAAATGGGATCTGGATGTTCGGTTTCAAAATAATGTTTTTTTTTGTGGGACAGGAATCAACATTGGTCCGGTAGTGGCTGGGGTCATTGGGGCAAGGAAGCCTCAGTACGACATCTGGGGCAACGCGGTCAACGTTGCCAGCAGGATGGACTCGACTGGTGTTCTGGATAAAATCCAGGTAAGGATTGACGCATGTCGGGCCAACCTTTATCATTCTTCATATCAAATGTTCAAATTATTGTCATTGATAAGGCGCGAGGATGACCTGAAATAATAATTTGATTTTGAAAACTATGGTTTACTTAGGCATCGAGAATCTAATTTATAGTGACATCTTCGAGAAGACTTGTGCCAATAGGTCTCCTACAGTCACAATTTTGACGAGGCGGTAAATTACGAGCATAAATTTGCTCACCAGGAGAATATTTGCCAAACATATAGATGACAATGTGATGGATTGTGCAGTACGGTGAAATAATTTAGTACATAATTATTTATGACTTCTTCAGATAAGCACAGCTTGTTCTAATTACGCCATGAATAAATTTTAATATTGTGTTTCTTAATCGAGATCATGATGAATTATGGTGAATAATAGTCATCGACTAACTCGTAAGCTATGAGACAATACATGTGAAACAATACAGTCGACCTCGTTGACTGATGTAATCTGCACACTACATGCCAGATATCCTCGACAGACTAACGGACGTTGTCAATATTGGATATGCCCATCTGAAATATGTAAGCGATTGTGTTACAAACCACCCCAATAATCTTCAAAGGCACGACTGGACCTGGCCAACCGCTAATTGTATATCGATATCGATGGGGGGAAAAACATATCATTGACGTCCAATTCCGACGTGAAAGCGTCACTCATGTGCCACATTATCCCATCACTCGCATTATCATCGACTAGCACTGAATACTTGCACGAAGTGTTTCCATGGATAATCTGACAAAATGGGTCTCTAGCTTAGATGATTGTGTTATTTATAACTTGGAAAAATGCTTGTACCTGTGATTAATTTGACAATATAACCAACAGGTGACGCACGAGATGTACCAGATTCTCCATGCCAAGGGCTACCCCCTGACCTGTCGCGGCACCATCAAGGTGAAAGGCAAAGGCGACATGGTGACATACTTCCTAGAGGACAGACCGAGCAGCAGCACATCAGTGAAGCAGCCGCAGAAGCCGCAGCCGCAGCTACCGGAAGAGAACGGGGCTGCGACCCCCACGAGTTGAGAACGGTGACCAAGTGACGGGTGACAGGGTGCCACAGAATAGTCTATTTTTGTAACTGTTTGAACAGGTACTGATTATTATTTTTTGCCCAGATCCAATGGTGATGAAGGGGGAATAGGAGCAATTTTTTGCCATTCCTACACGGAAATAATAATATGTGAACGGTGCCATCAAGTCTCGCCAAAGAATCGTTCTAGTCCACTCTATTTATACACGCTGTATGTTATGTGCTTACAAGTCTATGGGCCGAATTTTTATGACTGTTATCTCTGTTAGCAGGGCTCTATTTTTCTCCTTTCCTATGTCCTTCCAAGCCTTAAAAAAAACTCTGCTGACTTTAAACCGGACCAGTGAAACCGACTTGGATATAAGACTGAATGTGCCT